>JASDQU010306857.1:99971-112029 GCA_032191745.1 Picea mariana | reverse complement strand
TCTTGGAGGTAGAACTTGTACCTCTTCTGGGAATACATCTTTATATTCTCTTAATATGGGATGGTCCTCTAGATTGGTTTTGTCATTCTCAACAGAGTTCAATACTTGTATAGCATACAATGGACATCCCTTTCTACAATACTTCTTCACTTGGAGGGATGATATTTGTCTCATTGATACATGGTTTTGAATCCCTTGTAGAGTTACCCTTCTTCCTTCTTTATTTTCACACTCCAAAGTCTTACTGTAACAATCCAACTTGGTTTTGTGGGCAGCCAACCAGTCCATGCTAATCAATAGTTCATAAGATCCTGAAGGAAGTATGTTTAGGTTCACTTGGGTGGGCAACCCACTTATAACGATTTGGCATGTTGGTATGATCTCTGTTACTTTTCTTTTGGTTGCAGTGGCCAGTTGTATCAGCCATGATTTAACATGTTTAACTTGTTGAAATTTATACTTCTCAACAATTTGAGTAGAAACATAACTCAAATTAGAACCAGGTTCAATTAAAATGGAAATAGGATGGTTGGAAATTGTACCTTCCATCTCCACCATTGAAGCTTGGAGGTCAGCTTGTCTATTATCCAAGGTTTCATAAATTTATGGCATGCTCCTAGCCACATCATTGATTTTGGCAGCCACTTGGACATTGTAGACCCTTTTATTGGTTTGTTTCTTATGTGGAAAATCCCTCAGTAGATGTTCCTCTGCACAACCCCAACATTTCAAGGGTTCTCTCTTCATGTTATCAGTCTTACTTGGAACTACTCCGAATGGCTTATTTCCACTCTAGGATGGAAAATTTTGTTGATACATGCTTCTGGTAAGAAGGCTCATCCTAGAGTTCTTCCCATGGTTCTTAAATATTGAGGGTTTAAACCCCTTCTTCTTGAATCCCATTTTTTTTTTCTTCCATTCTTCATGGGGTTCTGTCTTATTCTTGAATTGATCATAGAAATACCTATCTTTTCAAATGGTATATTCTAAGGTCTTTGGCTCATCAAACTCAATACTGTCCTAGTAGGACTGAGGTAATACATTAATAAATAGTTGCATCTTTACTTTTTCATCCTTTATGTAGGGCACATACCTCATCATCTCGAGAAATTTGTTGATATACTCATCTATAGTGAGTTGCCCCAACTTGAGTTCATAGAACTCCTTGGTCTTCCCATCAAAGTACTTTTCTAATAGATACTTCTTCTTGAAGTATTTCTCAAATTGTTTCCATGACAAGTCCTTCTCATGGATTCTTTTCACATTCCTAAGGTCCTCCCACCAAATGGAAGCTTTCCCATTTAGGTTGAAAATGGTTATCTAATCCTTTACATTTTCAGAGTAGTTATGGACTCTGAAGTACTTCTTCAAGCTGAGTAGCCAAACTTCTGCTTCTTCCCCCTTCTTAATATCTCCATAAAAAGGTGGGCGGTTTGAATTTCTTAAACTCTTCAAGGTCATGACTCTTGGAATGCTTCCTCTTTTTTCCTCTCATCCAAGAATGGGAAGTAGTTTTTCCACTAGAAGATCCTCTGGATTTGTCAGTGTCCTTAGAGGAACATTCTTGTGAGTGTCTCTTAGATCCATGTTGGGCCTTCCTTGAGGTTCTCCTCCTAGTGTGGCCACTTTTCGGACCATGCTTTTGTATCTTAGATGAACTTGGAATTTTCTTAGTATGATGCCTCTCCACATGAGTGGTAGCTGGACCATGTTGAATTTTCCTTTGTATATCTGATAGAATTTGCAGTAGGACTGCATTAATTTCATCCTTCTTTTCCTGCTCCTTTATCAACCTTTCATTGTCATCCTTATAACTCTGTAATTCTTCCATGAGGATTCTTACAGTTTCGGACAAATATGGAGGGGTTTCCACCGCCCTCCTTTCATTATATTATTCCTCTCTATTGTGGAAGATTTCCTCCAACTCATGGTGTGTCACCATCCCTTACACTATATTTTTCTCATTGTTCACTGACTACTTGAGTGCTAACAAAACATTTTATGTTAGTTACTAATCTACCAATTCATGAACAACACTTATTATTGCAAAGTGAAGTTAGCTTCTTTATTTGGAAACATTAGCAACATACAATGCAGATTTCCAAAGCATCTATCAACAATAGAAGGTTTGGTTCCTCTCTTCAGTAGAGTTTCAGACAAGTTTCTTATAGAAGGGGGGAAAGGTATGGTGTTACCCCATAAAATTGTCTAACAATATTTTATGTGACTCGTGCATGACCCCAAATAGGCCAACTGTTGTTTCCATGCTATGATACCAATTTGTAACACACCTGAACCATAAATACCCTTTCTAGGGATGGGGCATCAAATTGTTTCTCATTCAACTCATCTCAAATCATCTCTCTAAATTATTCATCCTCTTCTAATCATTTGTATCTTTCTAATGACTGTTACCAGCTCAAAATATGATCCCTGGTTTGCAAGATACAACCTCCCAAAGTTATTCGAGCTTTATTAGTTGGAGTCTTCGGTGTTCATCATTGAACACCACTTTTCTTACTGCACGCATACTCCCCAAAGTCCTAAAATATCTCCACCTGGACTTGTCCATTCAACTATCGACACTTTAAGTTTTTGGCATTTGGTGATCGACGATCGACATTGAACATTTCAACATTCGGCAATCGGTGATCATTGTTAAACATTTTTTGCATTCAACAATTGGGGATCGTCATTGAACATACCTCTACTATAATATGCCTTAAATATTTTGAACTCTTGATTGCATCACCAACCATGTTGGCTAGGCAGGCGTGAACTAGAGGATGACATGCGGTGAGGGCTAGGGGTGAGACATGTCCTCATTTGGGGGTGACACGTGTCATTCTCTAATAGGAATAGGGGGTCTCTGAATATTCCATATCCCGATGACACATGGCACCTTACTTGTGGGTCCAAGTCACCCTGGGTGACGTTAGTGATCCACGTTAGCCCCCAACATACAACCTTCTAAATTATTTCAAATCTCACGGTTGATATCTATCCACGTAGACCCATAGATCCACATCTCCCGTTACTTCACGACTCCAGGATTTGGAGCTTACCAATGGCTCACATTGTGGATCCCCTGAAGATCCAAGTCTCTACACTCTCTAATCTAGTTCCATGTGTCCTCATCCTATCAACGGTTGAGATTCACTTCATCGTTCACGACTCTGGAGGTTTTCACACTCTAAAGACTCTTGGACAAATTCCTTCGGAGTACCAAGTGTTCGGACTATAGGATCCCCTACCACATGGCCTTTCATCTAATGACTTTATTCCAATGGGAGACTTTTGACAGGGGAAAAATGGGGGCCACATGTTGCTCCATGATGTGTTCCTGATTGGTTGGGAAGTTAAGAGGGGTTCTCAACAAACTCCTTAGATCGATGATTGAGAGGGATCCTGAAGGATCCAAGGATCAACGGTCTACGTCATTTCATAAATTCAGCATTCGTCATTCCACATTCTACGTTGAACGTTAGCGTTTGGTGTTCGGTGTTCTAAGTCCCTATATCTTCACATTGATACCGCTGAATACCTGAACTCTGGGATAGTCATTGATCTATGGACACACATCCCCCCATTCTCAATGGTCTAGATTAACTTCATGACTTTGGTATTCAAGAGTTTCGGCACTAGGCCACTCCTATTTTTCCAAAGTGGAACTTCGTCAAAGTACTTAAAGCTACCCTTCCTAAGTCTGATATAATGGTTGAGAGAGATCTCCATTGGATCCCCAGATATATGGCCCTCATCAATTCGTGACTCTAATATTCAGTTGTTTTTAAGGTTTGTGGAATCATAAGTCCTGAAAATCTCGAAGCCAAAGTAGCTTTACTCCTTTCAGGCTTGGCGAGAGGTTTCTAATCCTAGGTCATATGGGATCATATTTGGATTCTTGGACACACTCATATCTTAGTCGAGACTTGATTAAGGCCATGGGTGTGAGGCCTTGGTCACATCCGTGGAGGTTCTGAAGGAACAACCTTCTCCCACAAAGTTGAACTTGACATTCCTGCTAAGGTGAATTCAAAAGGTCGGTAGGACTTAAACATTTCAGTTAATCCTACCTTGACTCTCCTGTAGATTCACATCCCGTATCTCTCTACTGGCTAACTGAGGTAACGAAAACCAAGTAAAAAAATAGTAGCTTAAAGAATCAAAATGAGAATTTCTAATAAATGTTCAAACACTGCAAGACTTAACCATAAACACAGACATTCAATCATCACATCCAATATATTACACAGAGTATGAAAATACTTATCAGAACTAGAAAATTTGAAGCGACTACTGAAAGGGGTGCTTATTTCCACCCAACCATAGGCACAACCACACTTGTTGGATTTACCATTGGACACCCCTGAGCTAGACCATGATGCTATGAGAGAGATTCTTTCTCCTTGATCCATGAAAGTCAAGGATGGAGGTTACTCTCCTCCTCCCACAGGATCTTGGAAACTAGATTCCTCTACACCAATGAAGGAGGTCTATGCGAGCAGTTTCTCAGTCACTCGTCAGCCTCATTTATCATCTTGTAGTGAAACCCTGCCCAAGGCTTATTATAGCCAAAATAAGCTTGATTCTCAGTTTTTCTCTCAAATCCAGAGTCGAAGCATGCTCAATTCTCCTCTGCTTCTTTCATATCTGTCTCAGTCCCTAGAATTAATTCCTTTCTTTCCTTCCTCAACAAGGTTTTGTGGGTCTAAATCCTCAAATCATGGTCAGGCATGGAAGACTTACAGATGGGTACCCTACCCCATCTCCTCATTAACTCTTGAGGATGGACTTCCAACTACCAGCCTGACTGGTAATTCCTTTCTAGGTTAGAGGACTATTGAGAAATTACACCCAGTAGGTATTTGTTTGGTGAGGGTCATATCAACCATTGTTGGTTTTCCTCACCATCTCTCTCATTGCATCCATGGTCTATCTTGGAAAACTCCCTCTTTTAGCAATTGTGTAACACATATCCAATTTCTATTAATAACATTGACCCTTTTATACAAAGGTTCATCAAATCAAACATTTACACATATTTATTCCTCCATAGTCTCTTGGCTAGTTATAGTTATATTTACAAACTGTGGGAAACAGGGGTATTGCATGTCACTACCTCATATTTCATCATTGTTATAGAAAACATTTCCTCACCCCCTGCAACTTGCTTGGATGGCCTTTCCATTTCCCTATGCAGATTTGAAGTCCCCTTTTTAACCTTCCAGAGAAAAAAAACATAAAAAATTCCACATATACACGCCCTACCAGTTAAACAAAAAGCGTATACGCAGGTTTCTCCACTAAAACACACATACATTAGGTTTGGTGCTCAAAATTAAAAATCATGTCGGGTTTCCATGTCACATCATGAGATCCATGATCCTTGACCTTCCATATACTGGAAATGCTTCAATTCATCCCTTCAGTTTCATTTGAGGGCTATAAATTGAGCCATATCCAAGCTATGAAAAGAAGGAAAATTCAAATTTTGAGAGAAAAGATACTCTAGAGAAATTTCACTTCACATTGAGTCTGCATCCCTTTATCCTTGAAAGTATGAACTCATTGTTCAGCTCCCAAGTTCTTCGTTCTTTGATGGAGAGCCTCATTGTCACTTTTATATGAGCTTGCATTTGGTGGATTATTGAAGTGGTGGAGGACTAGTTGGAGGGACTTAGTTTCTCGGTTCCGAGACATGTCGACACATAATTTTTTCACCTATATACTTTTGTTGATTATTTTAATAGAAATACTCTTTTCTTGTCCAATTGATATCTTGAAAATATTTGAATTATTATTCCATGGGCCTGTTTTTCATGAATTTTAATGGATTATGCTATTTTATATGCTAACAATATATATTATCACTGTATGATTTTGTATCTTGGTTGTTGAGGACAAGTTGCAGGTATAAAGCTTTAAGTTGTGTTCTCAACGGTGGTATTCATCGAACACCCAAACGAGGTAGGCTCTTGACCTTGTCTTGTTAGAATTTCATTTATATAACATACTTGAGATTAGAGTCGATTCTTGTGTGTCATTCCATTTGTTGTGGTTTACCCTAGGCCATAGAGAGATTTTCCTCGTAACATAATTGGATACCATATTGGGAATTTAATCTTTTGTTTGGGGTTTGGAGTGTTTTTCTCCTTGACTTGATCTCTATTAGCCTAAGTTTCCTTGTCGCCTGATTGCTTGAAAACCTATTTTTACTTTGCATCTAGGTTTCTTTGCTTAATCCTTTCCCTGACACGATTTTACTACATATACATGGTTTTTCCCTTGACAGGCGCATAGATACATGAGTTGTCCTTCTATAGGGTGCATACATACGTGTGTTTTTATAAAACAGTTGCGTACATCAACTTTTTTGGCTTACTAGCGGAGTTTGGTGTTTGTTGGGTGAGTTTGGTTGGTTGATGAGTCTTCTTGGGTCTCTGTCCTTCTATAGGGCGCATACATACGTGTGTTTTTCCAAAACAATCGTGTACATCGACTTTTTAGGCTTACTGGCAAAGTTTGGTGTTTGTTGGGTGAGTTTGGTTGGTTGCTAAGTCTTCTTGGGTCTCTGTCCTAATTGTTCAGTGCTTACAGAGTGATAGGAAACCTTCTTATTGTTGAATTTCCAAGCGGTGTTCTTTCTTATCATATTTTTCATTGGTTGTCCTTGCACATTGGTCTGAGTGTTTTCTTCTTGGTATCCTGCTTGGCTTGTCTCTTTTTTCTTGCAATGGGGTATGTATGTGAAGCTATTATTCAATCCTTGCATTTTCTTTTCTTTATAACGAAAATACAAAAAACAAAATTTCACTTTGCATTATGGCATTTTCTCTTTTGATTATTTAGTATTGATTTTGACATATGTGGAAATATTTCATTTTATTGAAATTGTAGAAATTGCATTGAAAGTTGCATTTAAAAGCATACCATCTCTTGAGAATTTAAGATTAGGACTTAGTAGTATTTTTATTCATTTATTTGATATGTTGAGTCATAATATCATCAGTTTCATGAACACACCTCTTGAGTAAGTAAAATCCATTAAAAGTAATGTTGATTAACTCAAATTGATTAGAAACAACTCAAATTGAGTAGAAACAATTTTGTTTTTCAAGGTACACAAACAAGCATAGGATATAGGGCCTTGGAATGGGATTTTGTGAGTAAAATTTTCCAAGGATATTAAACTAAACATATGTGTCTGAACAGGGAGTGGTGAAATCCATTGTGTAATTAGTGCCATCATGAGGCTCCACTCAGACTGGAGTTAATCAGAAGGTTGCGTGAAATTGGTTGTAGAGATAACCCTCTAATACCTTCCTAGCATCAGATATATTTCTGTGGTTTCATTCATATATTGGGGTCTTGCTAGTACCTTTAACTCCATGAGAGGAGGTTCTTTTTAAATTTCAAGTTTTGTTACCTTGCCCATATGGTGGACCATACTTACAATGTAACACACCCTGCCACCCACAGGCCGAGGTATGTTACCTTCAATCCCACCCTTGGACTTCTTTCTCTTACCGATACATTTTTAAATTAATAAGGATGCATAAAATAAAATATCTAACAACATGCATAATAATAACCAGCAAGCATGCACATTCTAAAGATTCAATTAAACTATAAATAAATACACAGTGGAATACATTCATATACAGATAAATAATACCATAACAAATATCACTTATCTTTATAAAAGAAGACACCAACTATTTGTAGAACAAGGATGTTCCACCCAACTGTAGACACTACTACCCCAGATCTCAACAACAATGTCACCCCCGAGCTAGGGCTATGAATCCACAAGGACAGTTCCAGAGCATTACTTGGATTCCCAAACCACTCTCACAAGATTTCCTAGCACTCACAACATTCCAAGTACCCATCTCTCTTCTACCCAGCTTGCACCACCCAAGAGAATGGACCTCCACCCTTCTCTACTACACAGTCCCTCAAGCAGTCCTTCTCCTTTTAGGGCTTGATCTGAAAATGTTAAAGGCTTGTAACTTTGAAATATTTTCAATTTTAAATTAAGTGTGCTTAGGAAAAAGAATCAATTTGCAAACACATAAGTTAGAGAAACTTTCACACTCAAGGTGCAGATAATAACCAACAAATAGCAGTGAACAATAAACACATAACACAACAAATGATAAAAGAGTTCACCCCTCTCTTGGGATACATCTCCTGGTCCAGCTTCCAATGGATATTTTATATTATTTTCTCAAAGTGATAAAATAAATACTTTATAGTGCTCAAAATGCCAAATAGATGGCTCCAATGGCTCCAGAACATCCAAAAACCCCTAGCTGGGATTTTTCGGCACCTTGTTTGGCCAAAAAATGAAGAAGATATGCTTCCTGGAAGTTTTCCACTTCAAGCTTGTTGTCCCCTAGTTCACCAAAACGCACCTCTGTGTGTCTAACCCAGCTTCTGGGCGTTTTGCATGCCTAAACCCAGCACTCATGCACATTCTCGTGAATGGTTCCAACATGTCGCACCGTTAGCGAATTTTTGGGCCCCCAAGTCAGAGGTGTTGGGTGCATGGGGGGCCATATGGCCATGTCCCGGCGCTTAAATAGGGGGTCGTTGCATGCAAGGTTGAAGGCGCACCAAGTGTCGATCTAACACACGTTGACCATTGGTAAACAAACCCATGCATCGTTTGATGGAGGTCATATGGAGCAAATGCACCGAATCGAGGGCTGGGGCTAAGCCCTAGCCCGAACCTGCACCCCAAATTGCAACCAACGCAACTTTAAATATTACTTTAACCCTTTATAGAATAAGCACCACCGTGTGGGATAGTGGTAGCCCACACATTGTAAAAGTTTTGACCCTTGGGGGAGGTCCGGGATTCGATTCCCACGGACTCCAATAACATTTTTCACACCGACCAAAACAGGGTGCCACATGGTAGCCCATGCCTAGGCCACATGGAACCTTACAACTTGCCAAAAGATTGCCACATATCCAACCACAATTCGACATCTGACTAACCAATCGACATCTGCCACATCATCATATGCAATGTCAGTGTAAGGTCATCCACGTCAACGTACGACCCCTACCACATCATCTGTATGGACTGTACAGTCAGCAATTTTTTGCCTATTTGGCAAATCAAACAGAACATGATATCTCGCTCATACAATTTCCATTTGAACCTATTCAAAGTGCGTTGGGTTTGTGATGATGAGGCCTATGACCCTATTTTTTTTGAAGCGATTCTAAGCACTTTGAATTTTGATCAAAATTTGATCCCTTAGATCACTCCTCCCCATTGGGAAGCTTTTGGACCTCCAAAAGACTACTTTCAGTCTATCTGAAGATGAGGGTATAGTTCCCTCACCTTTCCAACCTCAATCCACTTGGCCTTGCTTGGATTTGTGTCCTTAAGACCAACTCGAAGGTATTCCACATTTCCTCATTTTGAAGTTTTCATCCTCCTGTCAAGGACTATGTCTTCATGTAGTTCTGTAAGATATTCTGGCGAGAAATCATCTATAGAAGGAATCTGAACATGCTTTCCTTGATCATCAATCAAAGGAGGCTCATACAACTTCAAATTCTCAACATTAACAATTGCATACATTTGCATATAAGGAGGCAAATCCAAACGGAAGGCATTGCTACCAATCTTTTCAAGAACCTTGAAAGGTCCATATCTAATTTGTTTCAGTTTTTTACCTTCTCCTTTAAGCCTCTCTTTGCTGATGTAAAGCCAAACTTCATCTTCAACTTGGAAACTGTGATCAACACAATGCTTGTCATGTCTTGTTTTGTACTTGGATTAACTCTTTTCCAACTGTTCTTGTACCATTTGATGTATCAACTGAATTTGTTCAATGAACTTTTCTACCCTATCAATGTCATATTGACCATCAATAACAATATCTTTCCCAAAGATAAAATCTAAAAGAGATTTGGGAAAATAGCCAAAACATGCTTCAAATGGCGATGTTTGAATTGAAGAGTGCTTAGCCCAGTTGTAAGCATGTTGAATGTAGTTTAAATGTGCATCCCAAAGTTTAGGATGCTTGCTGCAATAACCACGAAGAAGATGCACCATTGTTCTATTAACCACTTCTGTTTGACCATTGGTTTGTGGATGAAAAGTTGTGCTCCTTTTCAGTTTGGTGTCCATGAGTGCCCATAAACTTGACCAAAAGTTCCCAATAAATTGAGAATCTTGATCAGAAATGATGGATTTAGGTAACCCAAAATGTACCCAAACATGCTGAAAGAACATTTGTGTTGTTTTCTCAGCTGTAACCTACTTCTTACAAGGCATCAAAATACACATTTTTCTGAAACGGTCAACCACAACATAAAGATAATCATTATTTTTTTTAGACATAGGTAAACCTCCTACAAAATCCATGGAAATGATTTCCTAAGGACGAGAAGGAACCGGAACTGGAGTATACAAACCCAACTTTCTATTGCTAGGCTTTCTTGTAGCACATAATGAACATCCTCTTACATATCTTGAAACACTTTCATTCATTTTAGGCCAATAGCAATACCTTTTCAAATTAGCCACCGTCTTGCCTACACCAAAGTGACCAGCAATAAGAGAAGAATGAGATTCTCTTATAATGTTGATTCTTTCACCCTGTGGAATACATAGCCTGCCAAGATGATACAAAATATTATCATGCACATGGTAATCCAATTCCTCAACATGGTTAGAATGACACAAAGTCGCATACACTTCTTTAAAATCAGCATCTAAAGCATATTGTTCAACATAGCTTTCATGCATGATAGGATTATGCTTAAGAATAACTGAAGCACTAATAATAGGCCTAGAAAGCATATCAAAAACTTTGTTATAAATTCCCTTCTTATACCTTATGACCAAGTGGAATTGTTGTAGAAAACTCATCCATCTGAAGTGCCTTGCTTGTTGTAGCTTTGTTTGTGATTGTAAGTATTGCAATGGCTGATGATCTGTGTGAATGATAGTTTCTTTTCCCAACAAATAATGTTTCCATTTTTTCCCACTTTGCACCAATGCATACAACTTCTTATCATAAGTAGGATAGTTAATCACAAAACCATTAAAAGTTTCGGAATGAAAACAAATGGGCTTACCATGTTGTAACAAGATTGCTCCCATTGCATAATTGCTTGCATCAGTTTGGATTTCAAAACGTTGTCTCAAATTTGGAAGTGAAAGAATTGGGCTTGAATTGATTTTCTCCTTCAAAGTATCAAAATACTTTTGTTGCTTGCCTCCCCATTGGAAAACTTGCTTAATGCTTGTCACTGCATGTAATGGAGCTGCAATTGAAGAAAAGTTAGCAATAAACTTTCTCCAATATTGGGCTGCTCCCAAAAAACTTCTTACCTCTATCACATTGTTGGGCTTGGACCACTCCAATATAACCTTTACCTTGGAGGGATCAATTTTCAATTCTCCTCCACCAACAATATGTACCAAGTAATCAAGTGAGGTTTTTCCAAACTCACATTTAAACATCTTCAAAAACAACTTTTCTTTTCTCAAGACATCTAAAAATTGCTTTACATGCACAACATGCTCTTCACGAGATTTGCTAAAAATCAAAATGTCATCCAAGTAGACAATAATACAATAATCAAGAAAAAGCCTCAAGACATCATTCATGACTCTCATGAAAGTAGCAAGAGCATTACAAAGTCCAAATGGCATTACCATCCACTCAAACAAACCTTGCTTTGTTTTGAAAGTTGTCTTCCATGTGTCTCCTTCAGCAATCCTAATATGATGATATCCACTTCTCAAATCCAACTTAGTAAAATACTTAGCATCTTTCAATTGATCAAGCAAATCATCAATTCTAGAAAGAGGATATCAATTCTTTACCATAATCTTGTTCAAGACCCTAAAATCTACACACATGCGCCATGCACCATCCTTCTTTCGCACTAAAACAGTTGGAGATCCACATGGTGACGTGCTTGGCATGATGACTCCTTTTTCAAGCAACTCTTGGATTTGTTTTTTAATTTCATCATTCTCCATGACTGACATCTTGTACATACAAATGTTCGGAAGAGG
>JASDQU010306857.1:77277-99871 GCA_032191745.1 Picea mariana | reverse complement strand
TTTGTATCTTAGATGAACTTGGAATTTTCTTAGTATGATGCCTCTCCACATGAGTGGTAGCTGGACCATGTTGAATTTTCCTTTGTATATCTGATAGAATTTGCAGTAGGACTGCATTAATTTCATCCTTCTTTTCCTGCTCCTTTATCAACCTTTCATTGTCATCCTTATAACTTTGTAATTCTTCCATGAGGATTCTTACAGTTTCGGACAAATATGGAGGGGTTTCCACCGCCCTCCTTTCATTAGATTATTCCTCTCTATTGTGGAAGATTTCCTCCAACTCATGGTGTGTCACCATCCCTTACACTATATTTTTCTTGTTGTTCAATGACTACTTGAGTGCTAAAAATTTTTTTTATGTTAGTTACTAATCTACCAATTCATGAACAACACTTATTATTGCAAAGTGAAGTTAGATTCTTTATTTGGAAACATTAGCAACATACAATGCAGATTTCCAAAGCATCTATCAACAATAGAAGGTTTGGTTCCTCTCTTTAGTAGAGTTTTAGACAAGTTTCTTATAGAAGGGGGGAAAGGTATGGTGTTACCCCGTAAAATTGTCTAACAATATTTTATGTGACTCGTGCATGACCCCAAACAGGCCAAGTGTTGTTTCCATGCTATGATACCAATTTGTAACACACCTGACCCATAAATACCCTTTCTAGGGATGAGGCATCAAATTGTTTCTCATTCAACTCATCTCAAATCATCTCTCTAAATTATTCATCCTCTTCTAATCATTCGTATATTTCTAATGACTATTACCAGCTCAAAATATGATCCCTGGTTTGCAAGATACAACCTCCCAAAGTTATTTGAGCTTTATTAGTTGGAGTCTTCAGTGTTCAGCATTGAACACCACTTTTCTTACTACACGCATACTCCCCAAAGTCCTAAAATATCTCCACGTGGACTTGGCCATTCAACGATCGACACTTTAAGTTTTTGTCATTTGGTGATCGATGATCGACATTGAACGTTTCAGCATTCGACAATCGGCAATCATTGTTAAACATTTTTTGCATTCAACAATTGGGGATCGTCGTTGAACATACCTCTACTATAATATGCCTTAAATATTTTGAACTCTAGATTGCATCACCAACCATGTTGGCTAGGCAGGCGCGAACTAGAGGATGACACGCGGTGAGGGCCAGGGGTGAGACATGTCCTCATTAGGGGGTGACACATGTCATTCTCTAATAAGAATAGGGGGTCTGTGAATATTCCATATCCCGATGACACATGGCACCTTACTTGTGGGTCCAAGTCACCCTGGATGACGTTAGTGATCCATTTTAGCCCTCAACATACAACCTTCTAAATTATTTCAAATCTCACGGTTGATATCTGTCCACGTAGACCCATAGATCCACATCTCCCGTTACTTCATGACTCCAGGATTTGGAGCTTACCAATGCCTCACATTGTGGATCCCCTGAAGATCCAAGTCTCTAGACTCTCTAATCTAGTTCCATGTGTCCTCATCCTATCAACGGTTGAGATTCACTTCATCGTTCACGACTCCGGAGGTTTTCACACTCTAAAGACTCTTGGACAAATTCCTTCAGAGTACCAAGTGTTCGGACTATAGGATCCCCTACCACGTGGCCTTTCATCTAATGACTTTATTCCAATGGGAGACTTTTGACAGGGGACAAATGGGGGCCACATGTCGCTCCATGATGTGTTCCTGATTGGTTGGGAAGTTAAGAGGGGTTCTCAACAAACTCCTTAGATCGATGAATGAGAGGGATCCTGAAGAATCCAAGGATCAATGGTCTACGACATTTCATAAATTCAGCATTCGGCATTCCACATTCTACGTTGAACGTTAGCGTTTGGTGTTAGGTTTTCTAAGTCCCTATATCTTCACATTGATACCGCTGAATACCTGAACTCTGGGATAGTCATTGATCTATGGAAATACATCCCTCCATTCTCAATGGTCTAGATTAACTTCATGACTTTGGTATTCAAGAGTTTCGGCACTAGGCCACTCCTATTTTTCCGAAGTGGAACTTCGTCAAAGTACTTAAAGCTACCCTTCCTAAGTCTGATATAATGGTTGAGAGAGATCTCCATTGGATCCCTAGATCTATGGCCCTCATCAATTCGTGACTCTAATCTTCGGTTGTTTTTGAGGTTTGTGGAATCATAAGTCCTAAAAATCTTGAAGCCAAAGTAGCTTCACTCCTTTCAGGCTTGGCGAGAGGTTTTTAATTCTAGGTCATATGGGATCATATTTGGATTCTTGGACACACTCATCTCTTAGTCAAGACTTGATTAAGGCCATGGGTATGAGGCCTTGGTCACATCCGTGGAGGTTCTGAAGGAACAACCTTCTCCCACAAAGTTGAAATTGACATTCCCGCTAAGGTGAAGTCAAAAGGTCAATAGGACTTAAACATTTCAGTTAATCCTACCTCGACTCTCCTGCAGATTCACATCCCATATCTCTCTACCGACTAACTGAGGTAAAGAAAACCAAGTAAAAAAATAGCAGCTTAAAGAAGCAAAATGAGAATTTCTAATAAAAGTTGAAACACTACAAGACTTAACCATAAACATAGACATTCAATCATCACATCCAATATATTACATAGAGTATGAAAATACTTATCAGAACTAGAAAATTTGAAGCGACTGCTGAAAGGGGTGCTTATTTCCACCCAACCATAGGCACAACCACACTTGTTGGATTTACCATTGGACACCCCTGAGCTAGACCATGATGCTATGAGAGAGATTATTTCTCCTTGATCCACGAAAGCCAAGGATGGAGGCTACTCTCCTCCTCCCACAGGATCTTGGAAACCAGATTCCTCTACACCAATGAAGGAGGTCTATGCGAGCACTTTCTCAGTCACTCATCAGCCTCATTTATCATCTTGTAGTGAAACCCTGCCCAAGGCTTATTATAGCCAAAATAAGCTTGCTTCTCAATTTTTCTCTCAAATCCAAAGTCGAAGCATGCTCAATTCTCCTCTGGAGATTTTTCTCTCTACTCTGCTTCTTTCATATCTGTCTCTGTCCCTAGAATCAATTCCTTTCTTTCCTTCCTCAACAAGGTTTTGTGGATCTGAATCCTCAAATCATGGTCATGCATGGAAGGCTTACAGATGGGTACCCTACCCCATCTCCTCATTAACTCTTGAGGATGGACTTCCAACTACCAGCCTGACTGGTAATTCCTTTCTAGGTTAGAGGACTATTGAGAAATTACACCCAATAGGTATTTGTTTGGTGAGGGTCATATCAACCATTATTGGTTTTCCTCACCATCTCTCTCATTGCATCCATGGTCTATCTTGGAAAACTCCCCCTTTTAGCAATTGTGTAACACATATCCAATTTCTATTAATAACATTGACCCTTTTATACAAAGGTTCCTCAAATCAAACATTTACACATATTTATTTTTCCATAGTCTCTTGGCCAGTTATAGTTATATTTACAAACTGTGGGAACAGGGGTATTACATGTCACTACCTCATATTTCATCATTGTTATAGAAAACATTTCCTCACCCCCTGCAACTTGCTTGGATGACCTTTCCATTTCCCTATGCATACTTGAAGTCCCCTTTTGAACCTTCTAGAGAAAAAATAAATAAAAAATTCCACATATACACGCCCTACCAGTTAAACAAAAAGTGTATACATAGGCTTCTCCACTAAAACACACATACATTAGGTTTGGTGCTCAAAATTAAAAATTATGTCGGGTTTCCATGTCACATCATGAGATCCATGATCCTTGACCTTCCATATACTGGAAATGCTTCAATTCATCCCTTCAGTTTCATTTGAGGGCTATAAATTGAGCCATATCCAAGCTGTGGAAAGAAGGAAAATTTAAATTTTGAGAGAAAAGATACTCTGGAGAAATTTCACTTCACATTGAGTCTGCATCCCTTTATCCTTGAAAGTATGAACTCATTGTTCAGCTCCCAAGCTCTTCGTTCTTTGATGGAGAGCCTCATTGTCTCTTTTATATGAGCTTGCATTTGTTGGATTATTGAAGTGGTGGAGGACTAGTTGGAGGGACTTAGTTTCTCGGTTCCGAGACATGTTGACACATAATTTTTTCACCTATATACTTTTGTTGATTATTTTAATAGAAATACTATTTTCTTGTCCAATTGATATCTTGAAAATATTTGAATTATTATTCCATGGGCATGTTTTTCATGAAGTTTAATGGATTATGCTATTTTATATGCTAACAATATATATTATCACTGTATGATTTTGTATCTTGGTTGTTGAGGACAAGTTGCAGGTATAAAGCTTTAAGTTGTGTTCTCAATGGTGGTATTCATCGAACACCCAAATGAGGTAGGCTCTTGACCTTGTCTTGTTAGAATTTCATTTATATAACATACTTGAGATTAGAGTCGATTCCTGCGTGTCATTCCATTTGTTGTGGTTTACCCTAGGCCATAGAGAGATTTTCCTCATAACATAATTGGAGACCATAGTGGGAATTTAATATTTTGTTTGGGGTTTGGAGTGTTTTTCTCCTTGACTTGATCTTTGTTAGCCTAAGTTTCCTTGTCGCATGATTGCTTGAAAACCTATTTTTACTTTGCATCTAGGTTTCTTTGCTTAATCCTTTCCCTGACACTGTTTTACTACATATACATGGTTTTTCCCTTGACAGGCGCATAGATACGTGAGTTGTCCTTCTATAGGGTGCATACATACGTGTGTTTTTCTAAAACAGTCGCGTACATCAACTTTTTAGGCTTACTAGTGGAGTTTGGTGTTTGTTGGGTGAGTTTGGTTGGTTGATGAGTCTTCTTGGGTCTCTGTCCTTCTATAGGGCGCATACATATGTGTGTTTTTCCAAAACAATCACATACATCAACTTTTTAGGCTTACTGGCAGAGTTTGGTGTTTCTTGGGTGAGTTTGGTTGGTTGCTAAGTCTTCTTGGGTCTCTATCCTAATTGTTGAGTGCTTACAGAGTGATAGGAAACCTTCTTATTGTTGAATTTCCAGGCGGTGTTCTTTCTTATCATATTTTTCATTGGTTGTCCTTGCACATTGGTCTGAGTGTTTTCTTCTTGGTATCCTACTTGGCTTGTCTCTTTTTTCTTGCAATGGGGTCTATATGTGAAGCTATTATTCAATCCTTGCATTTTCTTTTCTTTATAACGAAAATACAAAAAAAAAAAATTCACTTTGCATTATGGCATTTTCTCTTTTGATTATTTAGGATTGATTTTGACATATGTGGAAATATTTCATTTTATTGAAATTGTAGAAATTGCATTGAAAGTTGCATTTAAAAGCATACCATCTCTTGAGAATTTAAGATTAGGACTTAGTTGTATTTTTATTCATTTATTTTATATGTTGAGTCATAATATCATCAGTTTCATGAACACACCTCTTGAGTAAGTGAAATCCATCAAAAGTAATGTTGATTAACTCAAATTGATTAGAAACGATTTTGTTTTCAGGGTACACAAACAAGCATAGGATATAGGGCCTTGGAATATGATTTTGTGAGTAAAATTTTCTAAGGCTATTAAACTAAACATATGTGTCTGAACAGGGAGTGGTGAAATCCATTGTGTAATTAGTGCCATCATGAGGCTCCACTCAGACTAGAGTTAATCACAAGGTTGTGTGAAATTGGTTGTAGAGATAACCCTCTAATACCTTCCTAGCATCAGAGATATTTCTGTGGTTTCATTTATATATGGGGGTCTTGCTAGTACCTTTAACTCCATGAGAGGAGGTTCTTTCAAAATTTCAGGTTTTGTTACCTTTCCCATACGGTGGACCATACTTACAATGTAACACACCCTGCCACCCACAAGCTGGGGTATGCTACCTTCAAGCCCACCCTTGGACTTCTTTCTCTTACCGATAGATTTTTAAATTAATAAGGATGCATAAAATAAAATATCTAACAACATGCATAATAATAACCAGCAAGCATGCACATTCTAAAGATTCAATTAAACTATAAATAAATACACAGTGGAATACATTCATATACAGATAAATAATACCATAACAAATATCACTTATCTTTATAAAAGAAGACACCAACTAGTTGCAGAACAAGGATGTTCCACCCAACTGTAGACACTACTGCCCCAAATCTCAATAACAATGTCACCCCCGAGCCAGGGCTATGAATCCACAAGGATGGTTCCAGAGCGTTACTTGGCGTCCCAAACCACTCTCACAAGATTTCCTAGCACTCACAGCCAAGGATGATTTTAGGGGCTAAATTTCGCTCATGGGCTAATTTTCCATGGTTTTTCCCAAAGAAATATTCGCTATTCTAAAAATGATTCGCCCAAATTCTATAGGATAAAATTATTTTACCTTAGAAATCGCCAAACATTTATACAAACTATATAAAATCCTTATAAATTTGAATATTTTTACAAAAATATCGCCAAACATTCTATAGTTGGCATATGAAGGATTGTAATATTCGCTAAGGTTTCTACATTTTAAAATAAATTCCCATCCTTAAAATCATCGATGCTCACAGCAATCCAAGTACCCATCTCTCTTCTACCCAGCTTGCACCACCCAAGAGAATGGACCTCCACCCTTCTCTACCACATAGTCCCTCAAGCAATCCTTCTCCTTTTAGGGCTTGATCTGAAAATGTTAAAGGCTTGTAACTTTGAAATATTTGCAAGTTTAAATTAAGTGTGCTTAGGAAAAAGGATCAATTTGCAAACACATAAGATAGAGAAACTTTCACACTCAAGGTGCAGATAATAACCAACAAATAACAGTGAACAATAAACACATAACACACAAATGATAAAGGAGTTCACCCCTCTCTTGGGCTACATCTCCTGGTCCAGCTTCCAATGGATCTTTTATATTATTTTCTCAAAGTGCTAAAATCAGTGCTTTATAGTGCTCAAAATTCCAAATAGATGGCTCCAATGGCTCCAGAACAGCCAAAAAATGAAGAAGATATGCTTCCTGGAAGTTTTCCACTTCAAGCTTGTTGTCCCTAGTTCACCAAAACGCACCTCTGTGTGTCTAACCTAGCTTCTGGGCGTTTTGCATGCCTAAACCCAGCACTCGCGCACATTCTCGTGAATGGTTCCAACATGTCACACCGTTAGCGGATTTTTGGGCCCCCAAGTCAGAGGTGTTGGGTGCATGGGGGGCCATATGGTCATGTCCCAGCGCTTAAATAGGGGGTCATTGCATGCAAGGTTGAAGGCGCACCAAGTGTCAGGCTAACACAAGTTGACCGTTGGTAAACAAACCCATGCGTCATTTGTTGGAGGTCATATGGAGCGAATGCACCGAATCGAGGGCTGGGGTTAAGCCCTAGCCCGAGCCTGCACCTCAAATTACAGCCAACGCAACTTTAAATATTACTTTAACCCTTTATAGAATAAGCACCACCGTGTGGGATAGTGGTAGCCCACACATTGTAAAAGTGTTGACCCTTGGGGGAGGTCCGGAATTCGATTCCCATGGACTCCAATAACATTTTTCACACCAATCGAAATAGGGTGCCACATGGCAGCCCATGCCTAGGCCACATGGCACCTTACAACTTGCCAAAATACTGCCACATGTCCAACCACAATTCAATATCTGACTAACCAATCAACATCTGCCACATCATCATATGCAATGTCAGTGTAAGTTCATCCACGTCAACATACGGCCCCTGCCACATCATCTGTATGGACTGCACAGTCAACAATTTTTTGCCTGTTTGGCAAATCAGACAGAACACAATATCTCGCTCATACAATTTCCATTTGAACCTATTCAAAGTGCATTGGATTTGTGACGACGAGGCCTATGACCCTGTTTGTTTTGAAGCGATTCTAAGCACTTTGAATTTTGATCAAAATTTGATCCCTTAGATCACTCCTCCCCATTGGGAAGCTTTTGGACCTCCAAAATACTACTTTCAGTCTATTTGAAGATGAGGGTATAGTTCCCTCACCTTTCCAACCTCAATCCACTTGGCCTTGCTTGGATTTGTGTCCTTAAGACCAACTCGAAGGTATTCCACATTTCCTCATTTTGAAGTTCTCATTCTCCTATCAAGGACTGTGTCTTCATGTAGTTCTGTAATATATTCTGGCGAGAAATCATCTATAGAAGGAATCTGAACATGCTTTCCTTGATCATCAATCAAAGGAGGCTCATACAACTTCAAATTCTCAACATTGACAATTGCATACATTTGCATATAAGGAGGCAAATCCAAACGGAAGGCATTGCTACCAATCTTTTCAAGAACCTTGAAAGGTCCATATCTAATTTGTTTCAGTTTTTTACCTTCTCCTTTAAGCCTCTCTTTGYTGATGTAAAGCCAAACTTCATCTTCAACTTGGAAASTGTGATCAACACAATGCTTGTCATGTCTTGTTTTGTACTTGGATTAACTCTTTTCCAACTGTTCTTGTACCATTTGATGTATCAACTGAATTTGTTCAATGAACTTTTCTTCCCTATCAATGTAATATTGACCATCAATAACAATATCTTTCCCAAAGATAAAATCTAAAAGAGATTTGGGCAAATAGCCAAAACATGCTTCAAATGGCGATGTTTGAATTGAAGAGTGCTTAGCCCGGTTGTAAGCATGTTGAATGTAGTTTAAATGTGCATCCCAAAGTTTAGGATGCTTGCTGCAATAACCACGAAGAAGATGCACCATTGTTCTATTAACCACTTATGTTTGACCATTGGTTTGTGGATGAAAAGTTGTGCTCCTTTTCAGTTTGGTGTCCATGAGTGCCCATAAACTTGACCAAAAGTTCCCAATAAATCGAGAATCTCGATCAGAAATGATGGATTTAGGTAACCTAAAATGTACCCAAACATGCTGAAAGAACATTTGTGTTGTTTGCTCAGCTATAACCTGCTTCTTACAAGGCATCAAAATACACATTTTGCTGAAATGGTCAACCACAACATAAAGATAATCATTATTTTTTTTAGACATAGGTAAACCTCCTACAAAATCCATGGAAATGCTTTCCCAAGGATGAGAAGGAACCGGAACTGGAGTATACAAACCCAACTTTCTATTGCTAGGATTTCTTGTAGCACATAATGAACATCCTCTTACATATCTTGAAACACTTTCATTCATTTTAGGCCAATAGCAATACCTTTGCAAATTAGCCACCGTCTTGCCTACACCAAAGTGACCAGCAATAAGAGAAGAATGAGATTCTCTTATAATGTTGATTCTTTCACCCTATGGAATACATAGCTTGCCAAGATGATACAAAATATTATCATGCACATGGTAATCCAATTCCTCAACATGGTTAGAATGACACAAAGTCGCATACACTTCTTTAAAATCAGCATCTAAAGCATATTGTTCAACATATCTTTCATGCATGATAAGATTATGCCTAAGAATAACTGAAGCACTAATAATAGGCCTAGAAAGCATATCAACAACTTTGTTATAAATTCCCTTCTTATACCTTATGACCAAGTGGAATTGTTGTAGAAAACCCATCCATCTGAAGTGCCTTGCTTGTTGTAGCTTTGTTTGTGATTGTAAGTATTGCAATGGTTGATGATCTGTATGAATGATAGTTTCTTTTCCCAACAAATAATGTTTCCATTTTTTCACACTTTTCACCAATGCATACAACTCCTTATCATAAGTAGGATAGTTAATCACAAAACCATTAAAAGTTTCAGAATGAAAACAAATGGGCTTACCATGTTGTAACAAGATTGCTCCCATTGCATAATTGCTTGCATCAGTTTGGATTTCAAAAGGTTGTCTCAAATTTGGAAGTGAAAGAATTGGGCTTGAACTGATTTTCTCCTTCAAAGTATCAAAATACTTTTGTTGCTTGCCTCCCCATTGGAAAACTTGCTTAATTCTTGTCACTGCATGTAATGGAGCTGCAATTGAAGAAAAGTTAGTAATAAACTTTCTCCAATATTGGGCTGCTCCCAAAAAACTTCTTACCTCTATCACATTGTTGGGCTTGGACCACTCCAATATAACCTTGACCTTGGAGGGATCAATTTTCAATTCTCCTCCACCAACAATATGTCCCAAGTAAACAAGTGAGGTTTTTCCAAACTCGCATTTAGACATCTTCAAAAGCAACTTTTATTTTCTCAAGACATCTAAAACTTGCTTTACATGCACAACATGCTCTTCACAAGATTTGCTAAAAATCAAAATGTCATCCAAGTAGACAATAACACAATCATCAATAAAAATCCTCAAGACATCATTCATGACTCTCATGAAAGTAGCAGGAGCATTGCAAAGTCCAAATGGAATTACCATCCACTCAAACAAACCTTACTTTGTTTTGAACGTTGTCTTCCATGTGTCTCCTTCAGCAATCCTAATATGATGATATCCACTTCTCAAATCCAACTTAGTAAAATACTTAGCATCTTTCAATTGATCAAGCAAATCATCAATTCTAGAAAGAGGATATCAATTCTTTACCGTAATCTTGTTCAAGGCCCTAAAATCTACACACATGTGCCATGTACCATCCTTCTTTGGCACTAAAACAATTGGAGATCCACATGGTGAAGTGCTTGGCATGATGACCCCTTTTTCAAGCAACTCTTGGATTTGTTTTTTAATTTCAACATTCTCCATGACTGACATCTTGTACATACAAATGTTCAGAAGAGGGAAATCTTGCTGCAATTGTATTTCATGTTGGATACCCCTTTTTGGAGGCAATCCCTTTGGTTCTTGAAACATCTCATCATATTGGTTAACAACCTCATATAAATCAGATTTCAACTTTTCATCACAACCTTGGAAAAATTATTTTTCGACATTGTCTTTGGGTTTAATCATCAAGAGGACAAAATTCTTACTAGCATTGACTAATCTCTTCATTTGTCCCACTTTTACAAGTGACAAATTCATCTTCTTTGTATGTGCTCTAACAATGTACTCAACTCCATTTTTAAATAAATGATACTTATTCTCGTGACGATGAAATATGGCTCTCCTATCATATAAATATGGGATTTCCAACACAATACCACATATATCCAAAGGAATAACATCAAGCTCTACCTCATCTATAAAATTTGCAGTGATGGCAAATCTAACTTTACACCTTCTTGTCACCTGCAATTTAGCATTGTCACATATCCAACCTAGAGGGTATGGTTTAGGGTGTGGAATAGTTTCCAAATTTAATTTCTTGACAGTGTCTTCAGATATGAGGTTTGCTTGAGATCCAGTATCAAAAAGCATATCTATCTTGGTATGTTTTGAAACAACCCTTATGTGAAAAAGCTCTATTCTTTCTTTTGCTTGTTGAGTTTCATTGAGGCTACTACTACTTGCAAAAGAACCCTTACCTTGATAACCCATGGCTGTAATTTTTGGTTCATCACCCGAATCAGAACCTAAATCTTGTTGTATGGTTGCAGAAGTCTTTGGCTTCCCTTTGTGGGTGAACTTTTTGGGTCTTTTTTCAGGATGAAGTTTCCAACAATGGTCTTCATCATGGCCATCCTTTGAACAGTGTTTGCATGTATATTTTTCTCCCTCTTTCTTAACAGAAGCAATTTTTTTTCCATTCCCCTTGAAATTCCTCTTTTCCTTGTCTCCATGACTGAAAGGCTTCTTGTTTCCCTCATGAGTTCCATTCCTCCCTCTTGCTTCCAAATGAGTTGCCTAAACACAAACTTCATCTAAATTTGAAGGGTTAAACATGAGTATTGTATGTCTCAAGTAACTATGTAAAACTCCAATGTATTTGAGTAAAGTTTCTTGAGAAGACAAATCTACTCCCAAAACCAAAGCTCTTCTCCTAAATTCTTGAGTAAAGATTTGCACATTTTCCCCTTTAGCTTGTCTAAAATTTTTCCAAGCCATAATAGCTTTTTGCATGTATGCTAATGGATAAAATTGATTTTTAATTGCAACAATGAAATCATTCTAAGAGGATAAAATTTTACCATGTTTCTTCATGTTCTCTTGAGTTTTGGCTTCCCACCAAATGAGTGTTGCAGTATCCAATCTTAAAGAAGCAAGCTGAATTTTAGTTTCATCATCTTGAATTCTTTGTATCCTACAATAGACTTCACTCTAACGAATCCAATTATGTAATTTCTCATCATTTACCTCTCCATTGTACATTGACAATTCAAATTTAATATCAAGCTTTAATGAAGGAATTTGTGGAGGAATTTTACCATGTCCCTTTGGAGAATTCGGAGGTGGTTGTGAAATGGTAGAAGAAGTGGAAGATGGAGGTGAAGGAGGTGGAGTATCACCATTTCCTCCATTTCCTTTTGGATTTTTATCACTAATGTCTCCCTTGTACTTTGAAGGGTTGGAACTTTCACCTTTCAATCTTGCATTCCTTTCTTCAAACAAGATTTTCACCATTTCTATCATATCCATGAAATCCTTTCTGAATTCTTCATCTTCAGAAGGAAGATTTTCATGACTCTCTCCATGAGCCATACTTGGTGAATACCTCCTTGAATTTTGACAGAACTTGGCTCTACAATTTGACCTTCTCCTCTTATGAGCTTCAACCATGTGAGCATCAGAAAAAAAACACTTGTAAATAATCAAGCCTTAAAAAAAAAACTATGCTCTGATACCAACTTGATCTAAAAATGTTAAAGGCTTGTAACTTTGAAATATTTGCAAGTTTAAATTAAGTGTTCTTAGGCAAAAGGATAAATTTGCAAACAGATAAGTTAGAGAAACTTTCACATTCAAGGTGAAAATAATAACCAACAAATAACAGTGAACAGTAAACACATAACACAACAAATGATAAAGGAGTTCACCCCTCTTGAGCTACATCTCCTAGTCCAGCTTCTAATGGATCTTTTATGTTATTTTCTAAAAGTGATAAAATCAGTTCTTTATAGTGCTGAAAATTCCAAATAGATGGCTCCAATGGCTCCAGAACATCCAAAAACCCCTAGCTGGGATTTTTCGGCACTTGGTTTGGCCAAAAAATGAAGAAGATATGCTTCCTGGAAGTTTTCCCCTTCAAGCTTGTTGTCCCTGGTTCACCAAAACACACCTCTGTGTGTCTAACCCAGCTTTTGGGAATTTTTCATGCCTAAACCTATCACCAGCGTGCATTCCCGTGAATGGTGCCAAAATGTCGCACCGTTAGCAGATTTTTGGGCCCCCATGTCGGAGGTGTTGGGTGCATGGGGGGCCATATGGCCACGTCCCAACGCTTAAATACGGGGTCTTTTCATGCAAGGTTGAGGGCATGCCAAGTGTCGGGTTAACACACGGTGACCATTGGTAAACAAACCCATGCATCATTTTTTGGAGGTCATATGGAGCGAATGCACAGAACCGAGGGCTAGGGCTAAGCCCTAGCCTAGACCCGTGCCCCAAATTGAAAACAATGCGACTTTAAATATTACTTTAAACCTTTATAGAATAAGCACATTGTAAAATAGTTGACCCTTGGGGGAGGTCAGGGGTTCGATTCCCACGGACTCCAATAACATTTTTCACACCAACCAAAACATAGTGCCACATGGCAGCCCATTCCTGGGCCATGTGGCACCTTACAACTTGCCAAAAGACTGCCACGTGTCCAACCACAATTAGACATCCGACTAACCAATCAAAATCTGCTACATCATCATATTCCATGTCATCTTACAGTCATCCACATTAGCGTACGACCCCTGCCACATCATCTGTACAAACTGTACAGTCAACAATTTTTTTCATGTTTGGAAAATTAGGCAGAACGCGATATCTCTCTCATATAGTGTCTATTTGAGCCCACTCGAAGTGCATTGGGTTTGTGATGACGAGGCCTACGTCCCTGTTTGTTTTGAAGTGATTCTGAGCACTTTTAATTTTCAGCAAAATTTGATCCCCTGGGATCAGGGCTCCATTGCAATTGGTCCATAATCTCCATGTTGGAACTCTTAGGAATCGCAACTGTGAACAAAGATGGACACATGAAAATTCATCCTAGACGTACAGGCCTCAAGTCATGGCTAGATTACATCAGCGACCACTACAACCAACAATACCATGGCTACTCTTCAACAGTTTGTTTCCTTTCCCCAAGCCAAGAAACAAATGAGGAATATGAATGGGTGATGGAAATGAATGGAGTGAGATCTCCACCCAAGGTGTGAAACAGTGAAAAATCAATGAATGAATGTGTGATGGGAAGAATGGAATGAAATAAGAAATGAATGAGCGAACGAGCCAACCCCCTAATCAGACCAAGGATAGGTTTAAGTATTTTCGTGGGGAATCAAGAACCTTTTGACCTTCCCCAATAATATCATGTAACTAATCCAATCCCTTAGACAAAAGGGTAATTAAAATAGGAATAAACATGTATCCCCTCAAGCCCCCTCTCTTGTGGAATCATAGCCCCCTATAAATCTAGTCCTTTTCCGTCTAGCAACCAACGATGTATATTATTAATAATGATCAAAACATTACATTTCTTGGGCACACTGGCCTTTTAAAAATTGTTTGGGCACTCTGGCCTCTCAGCATTGCAACAATACATTATTTAATATGGGGCTCAAAACTTGGGGTGTTACATCCCCTCCCCCTTATTTTGGCACTATCCTCAGTGCATATACAAAATATAGATCAAAATCTCAAAATTTATTCCAAAAGCTACGGGTACTCTACCCACATGGAATATTCATGCTCCTAGGTAGCATCTCCAGGACTGTAGCAGGTCCACTGAACTTTTACCATCTCTATAACTTGATTCTGGAGCATTTTGACCTTTCTATCCAATACCCACACTAGTTGAACCTGAAAGTCTCCCTCTGTCTTTATCCGAATCAGATGTCAATCGATCACATGCTTAGGATCATGTACATATTTATTTAGTAAAGAGACATGAAATACACTATGCACATTCATGGAAGCATGCAATGCAAGCATGCATGCAACTGGCCCTATTTTGTCCAATATTTCAAATGGACCATAGAATCTGGCTGCCAACTTTGTACAACTACCCAATTTCAAGGAGATTTTCTTGGGCTTCACTTTCAAAAGTACATTCTCCCCTACTTTAAATTATCTAGCTGTCATGTTCTTATCTACATAAAATTTATGTCTATCCTGAGCTGCCTTCAAATTATGCTTGATCTTAACCATCTGGTCTTCCATATCCTTGAGAAACTCTGGCCCAAGTACCACTCTATCTGCTAGGCTATCCCATCTCACTGGAGTACTGTATTTCCTACCATACAAGGCTTCAAATGGGCTCATTCTCAATGAATCTTGATACCCATTATTATATGCAAACTCAACCAAGTGTAAGTAATCTTCCCACTTATATGGCTTATCCATCACATACATTCTCAGCATATCTTCAATTACTCGGTGGACCCTCTCTATTTGTGCATCTGATTGTGGATGGTATGATGTGCTAAAGTTTATATTTGTACCAAATCATTGAAACAATCCCCTCCAGAATTTAGAGGTAAACTTTGTATCTCTGTCCGAGACAATTGTCCTAGGTGTCCCATGCAACCTAGAAATCTCCCTCATGTAAATTTCTGCAATATTGGTCATTGTATGTGTTGTTTTTATAGAAAAAAAATGAGAATCCTTTGTTAATTTTTCAACCACCACCATGATTGAATCATGTTTCCTTGTTGTCCTAGGTAATTTATTTATGAAATCAATGGTTATCACTTCCCATTTCTTCTCTAGGATTGGTAATGGTTGCAAAAAACCTGCTGGGTGCCTATGCTCAACCTTCACCTTCTAACATTCCATACATCGAGCGATGTAATCAGCCACATTCTTTTTCATTCATGGCCAAAACAATTGGCTTCTTACTACTTTAATCATTGTTTGGTAATCAGGATGTCCAGCATAAGGAACATCATGCATTTCCTTCAATACCAAATTCCTCAATTCTTCGGAACTAGGAACATAGATTCTATTCTTATCCATGAGCAATCCATCTTCCTTTATCTCATACTCCTTTATTTTCTGTTGTACATCTCCTTGCTGTAATCTTTCCTTTACCTGTAGGTAATGCGGATCTGTAACAAGATCATCTAAAATTATTCTCTTCAAGTCTGACTGATGCATACTGACAACAGTAACATGCATGAGATGCTCTCTTCTACTAATTTCATCGACAAATTTATTCTCTTTTTCTTTGACATGCTTGATATCGAGGTCATATTCACTTAAAAACTCCATCTATCTTGTTTTCCTGGCATTCAAGGTTGGTTGTTCAAAACGATACTTCAAGCCAATGTGGTCTATCCTTAATTCAAATCTCTTCCATATGAGATAATGCCTCCAAATCCTCAAGGCGTGGAAAATGACAACAAGCTCCAAGTCATGTGTGGCATAGTTCCTCTCATGTTCCTTAAGCTTTCTAGACTCATAACCAATGACATGTCCATTTTGTGTGAGGATTCCCCCAAGTCCTTCCTTACATGCATATGTACATACCACACAAACTTCATTCGGGTCAACAATATTTAACACAGGTACACTATTAAGTAATTCCTTCAACAGATTAAAATTCCCTTCACACTTAGGTGTCCATTCAAATTTAGTTCCCTTATTTTGCAAAGAAGTGATGGGATGAGAAATCTTAGAGAACCCCACTATGAACGTTATGTAGTAACCAGCTAATCCCATAAAAGATCTAACTTTTGACACATTCCTAGGTGTCGACCATCCTCTAATGGCTTCAATCTTCTCTGGATCTACTCTTATGCCCTACTCTAAAATAATGTGTCCCAAGTAATGGATCTGATTTTGATAAAAAGAACACTTACTCAGCTTGGAATACAACTGATGTTCTCGCAGCACTTGCAATACCAGTCTTAAGTGATGTTCATGCTCCTCTTCATACGTGGAATAGAAAAGTATGTCATCCAAGAATACTATGACAAACTTATCCAAATAATTTATGAATGTGCCAATCATTAAGCACATAAAGATAGCTGGTGCATTGGCCAGTACAAATGGAACCACTACAAATTCATAATGTACATACTTGGTCCTAAAGGTTGTCTTATGAATGCCTTCTTCCTTGATCCTTACCTAATGGTATCCTGACCTTAGGTCAATCTTCAAAAATATCTTTCCTCCTCTTAGTTGATCAAAGATGTCATCAATTCTGGGTAGAGGATACTTGTTCTTTATAGTATACTTATTCAGTTGTCTAAAGTCAATACACAACCTCAAGGTTCCATCCTTATTTTTGAAAAAAATTATTGGTGCTCCCCAAGGTAAAACACTTGGACATATGTACCCTTTCTTCAACAATTACTCCAACTGCATTTGTAATTCTTTTAACTCTGGTGTGCTCATTCTATAAGGTATTTTTGACATCGGGGTAGCTCCAGGCACTAAATCAATTGAGAAATATATCTCCCTTCTTGGTGGAAACCCTAGTATTTCTTGGAATACATCTTCAAATTCTTGTAGTACCGATAAATATTCAAGGCTTGGCCCCTTCATATTTTATGGCTCTTCCACATGAGCTGCATACAATTGACATCCTTTTCTAAAACATCTGTTCAGCTGTAAGGATGAAATATCCCTTATAGAGATGGGTCTTGGAACTCCTTTCACAGTGTTTTAATTTCCATCTTTATCAAGACATGTAAATGTCTTGCTATGAAAATCTAGGACAACATGATGCTTGTCCAACCAATCCATTCCAATTAGAATATCATAAGACCCCAATGCTATGATATTGAGATCAACACTAGTATTCACACCATTAATACTTATGGAACAACCTCTGGCCATATCATGGATTCTCCTTTTGGTTCCAGTGGCTAACTAAACCAAACTTGATTTTCCAACATTACTTTTCTCCAAATGTAATCTATCCACTATTTTAGGATCAATGTAACAATGAATTTCTCCTGAATCATTTAAAATAACAATAGGATGATTTATGATCTTACCTTCCACCTCGATCATATTGGAATGGTACTCTACTTTTCTATCATCTAAAGTTGTATAGATTCTTCCCATATCTTCGACTGTTGTATCCTCTTGGACGTGGTGCACAATCTTCACTCTTTCTTTTATGTGTGGGAAATCCTTGTACAGGTGATCTTCCTTGCATCCCCAACATTGGATTGGTGGTCTTCCCCTTTTTCCCAAGGAGTGTTCTTTCTTGGATTCACCCTTAGCATATCAATCTTGATGATTTCTATTAGTCTCATTCCTATTGAAGGGAGGTTAGAATCCTTTCCTCCTCTAATTGGACTTCTCCTTATTCTTATCCTTCCAAGCTTTCTGGAGGGATTATCTTCCCTCTCCTTTCTCATACAGGTATTTAGCCTTCCTAATGGCCTTAGTCAAGGTCTTGGGCTCATCATACCTAATAGTTTCATTCTAAAAGGATGGCAGTCCACTCAAAAACTTTTGTATCTTTACCTTTTCATCATTTATAAACCCAACATATTTTAACAATCCCAAGAACCTCTTCTCATATTTTTCCATAGTCATGCTTCTCAGTCTGAGTTCAAAGAACTTGTGCATTTTATTTTCATAGAAATTCTCTGAGAGGTACTCCTTCTGGAAGTACTTCTTGAGTTTCTTCCAAGTGATCCTACTCTCATTAATATGTTCAACTTTCTTCAGTTGATCCCACCACATTGCATCTTTCCCATGTAATGGTAGGTGGCAATCCTGGCTTCTAGGTTTGATGAATAGTTATGCAATTGAAAATACCTCCTGAGTCCAAGAAAGCATGCTTCAGAATCATCTTCCCTTTCTTTTTCACCATCAAAGGAGGGTGGTTTAAGCTTCCTCGACTCTCCTTGCAAACTTTCCACTTCATGTCTCCTTCTCTGGTGCCTAATAGGAGACACCTCTGGACTGCTTATGGAATCTTCTGATGCATAAAAATTTCTTTCTGAGTAAGGAGGTGAGTGGTTTCTGTGAGTTCTACTAGCACTTCTCGAATAACCAACTCTTCCACGATCCTCTCTTCTTTCACAAAACCTGTCTTCTTCCTCTTGTTTTGAGTTTGATTCTTTCTTTGTTTGCCTCTGCAACTGATTTAATCTCTGCAACACTCGAGCATTTATCTGAATTTTCTCTCTCATCAGTCTCTCATTGTCTGCTTTGTAGCTCTACACTTCTATTTGCAGGCTTCTTACAGTTTCTATTAATGTTTCCTTCTCTCCTCTTCCCTTGCATCCATTGGAATTTGTCTCTACATTACCAACTCTGGTATTCTGGCCTTCGACCTCTCTCTCATGGATGGAGGCTTCCTCACCTTCTCCCATCTCTCAAATCTTCATTCTGAGCTGATATGTTTAATCTCTTAATTATGCAAAATGTGCAAGTGACCATTTTGTTAGAATTATGGATATGATAAACAAAATTTGTCAACAATGCCACAGGTCCTTTTTCTTCTCAATTCATGAAGAACACAAATGTATCAATCTACACCATATAACACGTCCATGTTATCCCTTATCCCATACATAATTTAATTTTGCACAACCACTCCCTTCAAACCACTTCCCCAGGTGACCATGACTAGAAACCGATACCAAATCCTTACTAGCACTTACTGTGTTAGAAATTACTATATCGGAGATCGTGTGGTTGAAAATCGATCAAGGGCTGAGATCGATGGTCAATAGTAATTGTGAGTTGACAACATGCTCACTCTTTATCGGAGAGATCTGTCCTCGCAATCTAAAAATTTCTCACTCACATCTCCTTTAAATCACGATCGTTGCTCCATTGTCCCGATGAGATCAACAGCGCTAGAAAATAGTGAGCTACAAACTAGCACGTTTGCTAATTTTTCCTCCTCCCCCCGCAATGGTCCCCCACCCTCAATTTTCCATTCATAGATCAATGACTATCCATGGGTTCTTATTTCTTAGCGCCCTATTCCAATCTCACACCAATAGGCGCTATCTCCTTCCTCCCCTATGACCTTGGACTATGACCCATGGCTTACCCTCTTGGCACTTCGAAATTTTGGAAACTTCATCTAGGACCATATCAACAGTCCTCTTCATCATTCACAATCAACAATCTATATCCACTTCAGGACTCCACGCTTCAGGAGTTCATCACTTTCAACCTCCGCTTTCCCCTAGAGTACTCCGTACCCGAAGTTCTAGATCATGCACCATGCATCCAACTCAAATCAATGGCTCTAGTCCACTTCGGGACTTCAACCTTCAAAAGTCTCAAATTCTCCCACTTTCTTCCTCCCAGAATGCTTCCACCTAGAGTTCATGATCTGTCGACGCGTGTCCTCCCATAGATTGATGACTATGAATTGCTTTGGCTCTTCAGGCTTCGAGAGTTTCAAAATCTCTACCTTCACTTTCTCCTGGAGTTCTTTCACCTGAATTCAATGATCCGTCGATGTGTGTCTTCTCACAGATTAGCGGCTATGAATCCTTTTAGCTCTTCGGGCTTCGGTAGTTTCAAACTCTTCGCCTTCACTTTCTCCCGAAGTGCTTTCACCTGAATTCGACGATCCTTCGACGCATGTCTCTCACATATCAACGTCTGTTAATCACTTCATCTCTTCAAGATTCAAAACTTCAATCTTAGGGAGTTTCCATACTAGCACACTCTAATTCTCCTGAACTCTGAATTCTTGAACTGGCCAAATTTTCATCACATGTCTCCCTTATTGGACGCTCTGCATTAACTCTGGACTTCGGGCCTTTAGGAGTTTTGTCTTTTCACATCCTTGTTTCTTCCAAAGTGGTTATCCGCCAGAGTGGAGGATCTCCTACCACATGTCCACTTCGATCAATGGTTTGGATCTACTCCGGCTCTTCATAGCTTCAGGATTCAGGATTCCTTTACTCACTCAACTTCTTCTTGTTTCCTCCCAGAGTACGAGATTGTCGGACACATTTCCCCTACTTGAATATCAACGACCATGAGTGATTGGGGAGACTCAAATCCCTCACTCTTTAATTTCCTTTCTAATCTCCACAAAGCGAAGATGCTCATCCATAGTGAGATCGATATCTACTGTTGATCTATTGATCTAGAAAGATCAACGATCTTGAGTGATTGCGGGCTCACAACTTTCAAAAACTTTAATTTTATTCCCAATCCCCACAATGCCTCCCCACTATCGATTTCTCTCCAATGAGATATGACGGTTGTGAATTAACCTTTGCTTCACCTTCATCGGATGACCCTTATTCACCTTCCCTCTGATCCACGATCCTAGATCTCTCTTGATCCCACAGTGGTGATTGTTTCCAAATTTGAAAGGTATGGTCACGATCCTTCGAACCCTTAAAAAGGATCTCTGACATTTTATATCCTGCATATATTCTGCAATGCCATTCCTCCTGAGCTTTTCAACTTCACAGTCATAATTCGATCTCAACCATGAGACTCTGACCAACAGACCCGACCCATAATGGCCCGATGTTTCAACTAGAATCTCCGATACCAATTTGTAACACACCCTGCCACCCATAGGTGGGGGTATGCTACCTTCAATCCCACCCTTGGACTTCTTTCTCTTACCGATACCTTTTAAATTAATAAGGATGCATAAAAGAAAATATCTAACAATAAGCACAACAATAACTAGAAAGTGTGCATATTCTAAAGATTCAATTAAACGATAAATAAATACACAATGGATTACATTCATATACAAATAAATAATATCATAACAGAGAGCACTTATCTTTATAAAAGAAGAAACAAACTAGTTGTAGACTTGTTGACAGGCATATGTGACACACCGTCAACTGGAAGAATAGATCCGGACTGGGGTTGTCTAATTAAACTAGGCCATTTGGTGTGATCTATTCTGACAGGTTTAATGGTTCAGTTTGCCAACTAGGATCCTAAAACAAAGAAAAGAAATAAACTACTCTAAATCTAAAACTATAATATTATGTACGTGAATCTAATTATTTGCAAGTGTTTCCAAACATAAATACAAATGTGCAATTATAGACAGAGTATTTACAAAATGCAAGTTTTGGTGAATGTCTTGTGAAATCAACGTTTTGTAATTGTTTTTAAAAGTAGATAAAGAAAGCACATATTTTTGTATTTTTTGTTTTATAATCTAAAATCTAAGAACTTAATAAGATAATAACAAAACATAATCTAAAGCAAGGATAGAGTAATAGTCAAAGCCAATTTAAATTGTCTTGTTTCACTAATAAATAAACTAATAACATAAATTAAATGCTAATAAAGATAACCTGATATTAGTCTCATACTTGTATATGTCATTGTGCAATCCAAACCTCCAACTATCTTGACTATGAGAGAAATATGTGACAGGCTTATACTAACATCTCCAGAATAAACTCAAGGTGTTTATAGACAGCTAGGATATGAGAACATAGTAATAAACATACAGATCCAATGACCTCATAATGATGAATGCGCACAGTAAAATAAATTATAATGTGAAACATTCATTTGATACATCAACTAAACATCAAGCGTAAATCATGATATTAAAGTTGAAATAATGATCACAGATATAATATTTGAAACAACGAATTATAGACAAAATTTAAAGCATTGAATAAAATGAAACATTGTATGCAAATGAGACTAAAGCTTTTTAACATATCAATCTTCCATAATATAAGAGG
>JASDQU010306857.1:49674-63324 GCA_032191745.1 Picea mariana | reverse complement strand
TATTTGCAGGCTTCTTACAGTTTCTATTAATGTTTCCTTCTCTCCTCTTCCCTTGCATCCATTGGAATTTGTCTCTACATTACCAACTCTGGTATTCTGGCCTTCGACCTCTCTCTCATGGATGGAGGCTTCCTCACCTTCTCCCATCTCTCAAATCTTCATTCTGAGCTGATATGTTTAATCTCTTAATTATGCAAAATGTGCAAGTGACCATTTTGTTAGAATTATGGATATGATAAACAAAATTTGTCAACAATGCCACAGGTCCTTTTTCTTCTCAATTCATGAAGAACACAAATGTATCAATCTACACCATATAACACGTCCATGTTATCCCTTATCCCATACATAATTTAATTTTGCACAACCACTCCCTTCAAACCACTTCCCCAGGTGACCATGACTAGAAACCGATACCAAATCCTTACTAGCACTTACTGTGTTAGAAATTACTATATCGGAGATCGTGTGGTTGAAAATCGATCAAGGGCTGAGATCGATGGTCAATAGTAATTGTGAGTTGACAACATGCTCACTCTTTATCGGAGAGATCTGTCCTCGCAATCTAAAAATTTCTCACTCACATCTCCTTTAAATCACGATCGTTGCTCCATTGTCCCGATGAGATCAACAGCGCTAGAAAATAGTGAGCTACAAACTAGCACGTTTGCTAATTTTTCCTCCTCCCCCCGCAATGGTCCCCCACCCTCAATTTTCCATTCATAGATCAATGACTATCCATGGGTTCTTATTTCTTAGCGCCCTATTCCAATCTCACACCAATAGGCGCTATCTCCTTCCTCCCCTATGACCTTGGACTATGACCCATGGCTTACCCTCTTGGCACTTCGAAATTTTGGAAACTTCATCTAGGACCATATCAACAGTCCTCTTCATCATTCACAATCAACAATCTATATCCACTTCAGGACTCCACGCTTCAGGAGTTCATCACTTTCAACCTCCGCTTTCCCCTAGAGTACTCCGTACCCGAAGTTCTAGATCATGCACCATGCATCCAACTCAAATCAATGGCTCTAGTCCACTTCGGGACTTCAACCTTCAAAAGTCTCAAATTCTCCCACTTTCTTCCTCCCAGAATGCTTCCACCTAGAGTTCATGATCTGTCGACGCGTGTCCTCCCATAGATTGATGACTATGAATTGCTTTGGCTCTTCAGGCTTCGAGAGTTTCAAAATCTCTACCTTCACTTTCTCCTGGAGTTCTTTCACCTGAATTCAATGATCCGTCGATGTGTGTCTTCTCACAGATTAGCGGCTATGAATCCTTTTAGCTCTTCGGGCTTCGGTAGTTTCAAACTCTTCGCCTTCACTTTCTCCCGAAGTGCTTTCACCTGAATTCGACGATCCTTCGACGCATGTCTCTCACATATCAACGTCTGTTAATCACTTCATCTCTTCAAGATTCAAAACTTCAATCTTAGGGAGTTTCCATACTAGCACACTCTAATTCTCCTGAACTCTGAATTCTTGAACTGGCCAAATTTTCATCACATGTCTCCCTTATTGGACGCTCTGCATTAACTCTGGACTTCGGGCCTTTAGGAGTTTTGTCTTTTCACATCCTTGTTTCTTCCAAAGTGGTTATCCGCCAGAGTGGAGGATCTCCTACCACATGTCCACTTCGATCAATGGTTTGGATCTACTCCGGCTCTTCATAGCTTCAGGATTCAGGATTCCTTTACTCACTCAACTTCTTCTTGTTTCCTCCCAGAGTACGAGATTGTCGGACACATTTCCCCTACTTGAATATCAACGACCATGAGTGATTGGGGAGACTCAAATCCCTCACTCTTTAATTTCCTTTCTAATCTCCACAAAGCGAAGATGCTCATCCATAGTGAGATCGATATCTACTGTTGATCTATTGATCTAGAAAGATCAACGATCTTGAGTGATTGCGGGCTCACAACTTTCAAAAACTTTAATTTTATTCCCAATCCCCACAATGCCTCCCCACTATCGATTTCTCTCCAATGAGATATGACGGTTGTGAATTAACCTTTGCTTCACCTTCATCGGATGACCCTTATTCACCTTCCCTCTGATCCACGATCCTAGATCTCTCTTGATCCCACAGTGGTGATTGTTTCCAAATTTGAAAGGTATGGTCACGATCCTTCGAACCCTTAAAAAGGATCTCTGACATTTTATATCCTGCATATATTCTGCAATGCCATTCCTCCTGAGCTTTTCAACTTCACAGTCATAATTCGATCTCAACCATGAGACTCTGACCAACAGACCCGACCCATAATGGCCCGATGTTTCAACTAGAATCTCCGATACCAATTTGTAACACACCCTGCCACCCATAGGTGGGGGTATGCTACCTTCAATCCCACCCTTGGACTTCTTTCTCTTACCGATACCTTTTAAATTAATAAGGATGCATAAAAGAAAATATCTAACAATAAGCACAACAATAACTAGAAAGTGTGCATATTCTAAAGATTCAATTAAACGATAAATAAATACACAATGGATTACATTCATATACAAATAAATAATATCATAACAGAGAGCACTTATCTTTATAAAAGAAGAAACAAACTAGTTGTAGACTTGTTGACAGGCATATGTGACACACCGTCAACTGGAAGAATAGATCCGGACTGGGGTTGTCTAATTAAACTAGGCCATTTGGTGTGATCTATTCTGACAGGTTTAATGGTTCAGTTTGCCAACTAGGATCCTAAAACAAAGAAAAGAAATAAACTACTCTAAATCTAAAACTATAATATTATGTACGTGAATCTAATTATTTGCAAGTGTTTCCAAACATAAATACAAATGTGCAATTATAGACAGAGTATTTACAAAATGCAAGTTTTGGTGAATGTCTTGTGAAATCAACGTTTTGTAATTGTTTTTAAAAGTAGATAAAGAAAGCACATATTTTTGTATTTTTTGTTTTATAATCTAAAATCTAAGAACTTAATAAGATAATAACAAAACATAATCTAAAGCAAGGATAGAGTAATAGTCAAAGCCAATTTAAATTGTCTTGTTTCACTAATAAATAAACTAATAACATAAATTAAATGCTAATAAAGATAACCTGATATTAGTCTCATACTTGTATATGTCATTGTGCAATCCAAACCTCCAACTATCTTGACTATGAGAGAAATATGTGACAGGCTTATACTAACATCTCCAGAATAAACTCAAGGTGTTTATAGACAGCTAGGATATGAGAACATAGTAATAAACATACAGATCCAATGACCTCATAATGATGAATGCGCACAGTAAAATAAATTATAATGTGAAACATTCATTTGATACATCAACTAAACATCAAGCGTAAATCATGATATTAAAGTTGAAATAATGATCACAGATATAATATTTGAAACAACGAATTATAGACAAAATTTAAAGCATTGAATAAAATGAAACATTGTATGCAAATGAGACTAAAGCTTTTTAACATATCAATCTTCCATAATATAAGAGGAAAAAAATAAGTGGAACAGTGTCACACTAGTCTAAAGCCAAAATGTGAACCACTTGTCCATTCAGTTCTGAGAATTACATGTCCATAATCTGTTCCAATTAAAAGATCCTTTCACTAACAAAGTGAACAATATTTAAAGCAACCTATGATCTACAGACTCATATCTCACAGGATAGAGTTGGATCTCCCAAAATCAAGTAATATTACAAAACTAGTGGATTGGAAACCACTTATAACAGAGTTGGTCTATTCAAAAATAAATCAAGGTTTTTCTAGGATGGAAGGAAGGAGAAACTACTAATCATTTAGACATATAATTGAAAATATTTCCTCCAAATAATCAGTAGAAAAATATCCCATTCCTAAGAAAAAAAAAAACAATTTGATAAATTAGAAAAACCATTACTAATAACTAATTTTTTTGTTGAAATAGACCTGGCTACACAATCGAAAATTCTGTAGCCAGTCTTAATTTTAGTAAATGAAATCAAAACTTCAAATCTAGTTATTTAGAATTAGACAATAGAAATAAAAAATAAAATCAAATCAAATTGTTTACCATTAAAAGTTAACTAAAGAGGGGTCGGAGAGTTCATAATTTATTATTGCCTTGACACTATTCACATTCTTGATGACTATGTTTCTGGATCTCTTGATACATTTAGTCTTCCTCTCTGCATGCGCCTTGAGATCAAGGTTTTCTTGCCTTAACAAATCATTATGAGCAGTAAGAGTTTTGATTCAGGACTATAAGATAGGAATGTTGGTGTAATAACGTTCGACCCAAAGGAAACAGTCATCACAGTGTACAGGAGAGATGGTAGGCCGATGAAGAATAGAGTCAACCAAGGTTGCATTAGTCTTATCTGTTGTTTGCTTCAGATCTTGCCTAATACCAGATAATCCTTCTATACCTTTAAGGCATGTTGGAAAATTTGTCCCGAAATCATAAGGTTTAGTAGGAACGATAATATCCCTCTTGGAACCTTGAAATTTTGGATCAACCCAAACTAGAAAATACTCTATCTCAGGATCCGAACCCTCATCAATCTCAATCAGATCGATCGAGCTCAAATGAGTATCGTTTCAGTTACTCAGCTTCCTAGATATTAGGCGACCTACTTTCTTGTTCTTGAAACCCAAATCTGTGCACTGTGGTTTTGTTCTTTTACAAAGTTTTTTTGCATCTAATTTAACAATAACATTTAGGCTAGCATCACCCATAGGCACAAGAGGATCATTTCCATTCAATTCATCAATCTCTTTCTCTAAAAATCTGGCAGGTGAAAACTTACATGGCGATCCTTTGGCTAGAGGTTTTTTGTCAGTGAACTCTGGTTCATTATTTGAAATATCAAACTGGTCTTTAACCACTGCCTTGTCTAAGCTAGGGTTTTCTGTTAAACGAGGGTTTTGTGTAAGATCGGCCTGAACAAAACCATTCCTCATTAAAAATACTTCCCAACTGTCACCTATGGTTGAAAATTGATGTATCAACAAGATTTTAACCAACCCATGATGGAACAAGCTCTAATTTACACCATGTCGCTTGTATTGCTTAGCCATCTTATAGAGACTCATCAATAAATAAAATGGCATATCTAACTCAAAGCCTATGAAATTCATGAGAATACGGATATGGTAGAGAAATACCAGTCCATATCGACCCTCGCAAGTAACAAATTGTTTCAGAATTAACAACAAACTATGCCATCTAGGTTTTAGTAAGGCGATAGGAATACGTTTTACACAGTAGTTGGTTTTCTGGGAGGTCATGAACAAATTCCTTGGGACTTCTTCTATCCTAGTGTTTTTAAACCATCTCTCACCCTTCAATGGGAGCCTTGTATATTTTCTAATGAAATATTATGTCAACTCTAATTCTAAGTCTCCTATCTTAGCTTTGAACCCGTCAAAGGTTTGTGCGAAGGCTTCTGCTACCTGCAAATTATAACCCTAAAATTTCTTAAGGAATATATCCCAACCATGACTCTTTAGGTATTCAATCACATCATCATGGGAGAGCAAGGAATGGCATCTGTTCATCTCTATGCGAATGACTAGTGTCATGACTACTGTGACCAGAATGCAACAGAGATTACTCAGAAATATTTTGGGTTTGAATCGAGTGTGCAACAGACACAAGTCCGAATGGAGAGTGGAAACATGAAAAGAGAAAAACTGGTAGGTTATCATAACTCGGATAGTGGGAATGAAAACCAGAGGGCTCGTTGTATCCCGTATCATCTCTTGTGATGAGTGGTAAAACTACAGAGCACCAAACACTATGAAGATAATTAATGGGTTCATTAATATGTTGAGCCAACAAGGTGAGGTGAGGACGTGAGTACAACATGTCTGTTTCCATTTGAATGACTGTTGGTACGACCATTGAATTCGTGAGAAGACTAGAAATATCAAAGGCTCTTCATAAATCAACATAAATCGAAAATAAACTATCAAACCATATAACAATCATATTAAAACCAACACATCGAAAATAGATCATTCAACCATTAGATTTGGATTTCAATTAAATATGGTTGACCTTTAAGAAGATGTTTTTAAGGCACAAAAATTATAACACCGAGTAGAGGTTTATGTTTAATTCATGCTTACAATCATGAATTAAACATAAAATAGAAATGAAAATGAAAATAATAAGAAATTAATAAGAGGAGATTTTAATCCAGTAATCATCTCAAATTTCTCAAAAAATGTTTACAAAATTGAGGTGATGGCAGCTACAAAAAAATGCAATTTCCTATGATCATGTTAAATATCAAAATCATGTGTGGCTGCCAACAATGGAAACGTATTGGATGAAGCAGTTATCTCTGTGTCGCCAAAAAATTCATGTTAGGATGAATAAGAAAGAATGAAAATTTAAGAAACAGATGACAGCAAGTCAAGCATTCTGATCAAAACTCAGAAAATAATATAGTCTAGTGTCAGATGTGTTTCTGTCAAAAATGCAATATGGTATCAAGTTTTGATTACGAATGACACGACATTTAGGCAACCAAATCTGATACTGTTGACAGGGCCATTGTTGCCAGCAGGCATCCATAGCCTCGCAGGGATGTCATTTAACCCACTCTAAAACCTCTATCATGTCCAAAAGTCATCCATTCAAGATAAAGAACATATTCTCTTTTGATAAATTCCAAAAAGACATACCTGATAATTTTATTAAACCCGACAATGCTTCGTTGCCAGCAGGCCTATTCAGTACCCCGACAAAGTTGCCTTGGAATCATGCATGCATTTACCTTCTTCCAACAGACCTGTTCACAGACAATTCCTACACCTTGTATTGCTTTCAACTCTCTAGAATTTGTTTACAATTTTGCAGAAACTTTATGATATTCAAGAGAGCGGGGTGATGCTGAAAATTTTAGATTTCGAAAACAAAACTTGATCTTTTACAACTTATTTTCTTGTTTGGCGACCTTCATCATGATTTGAACACTCAAATTTATGTTAAGAAACCATTTTGAGGACAGGAAGGTATAATTGAGTTGTTTTCCTTAAAAAACAGGGACAAAGTTAAGAGTTTTATTGATGATAATTGTATGTTCTCGTAATTTCAAAAAGAAACCAGACAACATTGTTTTGAACAGAAATTTTCTTTTGCTGATCTGAGTTTTAGAATTTATCGCACTGGTGCTTTGAAAAGTCATCGATTGTTGATTTTGGATAAGGTTTCTTATTTCCCCTTCCACAAATGAAATGGTGACTCGAACATAATTTTTCAGAAACAAATAAAAAATAAGCAAAATCAAAAGAACCAAAATAAAAAAACAGAAAAGAAAATTAAACAAAAGATATGTACAGAGGGGTAGATCTAGAATCATCAGGTGAAATATCTTTTGAGAGCCTGGCCATTCACTAGGAAAGTGTCTGGTTGTCCCTCCAAATTGTGAAAACGGAAAGAGTTGGGACCTAATTTTTTAGAAATTACAAATGGTCCCAACCACAGATTCTAGAACTTAGTGTGTTCCCCCTTTCCCTTGTGAGATTTGTCCCACTTGAGAACCAAATCTCTAACATCAAAATTCCTATCTAAAGAAGAATTTGAATCAAACCATATTTTTACAATTTGTTGGTGTTGATCCAGTTTCTCCTTTGCTTGTGCTCTTACTTCCTCTAGTTTTAAAAAGGCATTTATTTGACTTTCTAGGGGAGGGCACTCCTCTTCTTGAACTTTCTGTGATAATTGCAAAGAAGGAAGCAAAACATGTGGAGGGAGAATTGCTTCTCTTCCATAGACGAGAAAGAAAGGGGAATTACCAACAGAGGCCTTTGGTGTCACCCTATCAGCCCAAAGTGCATTATACAATGCATTATGCCAGTTCTTATGATTTTATGAAATTGTCCTCTTAATGACCTTGATTAAATTTTTGTTTGTTGATTCTACTAAACCATTTCCTTGAGGGTAGTAGCTGGCAGAATATTTTAGTTTAGTCCCTTTTTCCAAAGAAAAGATGTTCATATCAAGGGATGAAAAGTAAGAGGCGTTATCGAAGACCAAACATTTGGGAACACCGAATCGAGTGATGATATGAGAGTTAAGAAAATATACTACCTTATTTGTGTTCACTACTTTCAAAGGTGCAACCTCGAACCATATGGTAAAATAATCCATTGTTGTAATGATATACTTGTTCTTCTGTGAAGAAGAAGGGTTAATTGGTCCTATGATGTCAATACCGAATTGTTGAAAAGGGGAATCTACAGTGATAGGCTGCAACGGGAATGATGCCTTTTTCACCTGTCATGCAGCCTTTTGGCAGATTATGCATTTACGACACAACGTATGGGAATCTTTAAACAAAGTGGGTCGATGGTGCACAACTCTTATCACTTTGTGAGAAGTGGTATCTCCTCTGAATTGACCACCAGATTCACCTACATGAAGTTCAGATAGTACTTTCTCTGACTCTTCCTTTTCTAAACAACGCATAAGAACACCATCAAAATTCTTTCGAAATAATACATCATTTATTAACTGGAAAGATCAATATTTTATCCTTAGTTCTCTTTTGTTTCTAGGATCAATATAGCGAGGAGAGGATCTATGCATCAAATAAAATTTAATGTTCTCATACCAAGAATTGATAGCAACTTGTGCACAACTAATTTGTTTTTCATTATGCTGATTTACAGTTAAGGTGTTAATTTGACTTTCTCATTCTTCAACTGAATCAGCCACTAGTTTACATAGGCCTTGACCTCTAACAATTTGTGCAACAGTTATTTCGAGGTCATATTCTTGTAATGATGTCATCCAATTTTCCCTTTTCTCACCCAGTTTTTTTTGTACTAACAGGTTTCTTACAACTAGGTAAGGAACAATAACCTTGGTTCTGGATTTCAGCAGGTAAGATCGGAAGTGTTTTACTGCTTTAAAAACAACATATGCTTTTTTATATACTTTTGGGTAGTTAAGCTTTGCTCCTTTGAAAGCTAAGCTCATGAAGGCAATGGGTATCTCATTACTTTCAGCATTTTTCTGTGTTAACACAGCAGCATAAGATCGATCAGAAACAAAGGTGTAAAGAGTGAAATCTTGAGAAAAATCGGGACTCATCAAGGAAGGAGCTTCTACTGTTGTTTTTCTAATGGAGTCAAAAGATTGAATTTCTTGTGGTCCCCAATAGTATAGAACATCTTTTTTAATTAAATTATGTAATGGTCTTACCATTTCCGAGAAACTTGGGACAAATCTTCTAACGAAATTAATCTTGCCCAAAAAGTACTGCATGGCGTTTTTAGAAGAGGGAGGGGAGAGTTTAGCAATAGATTGGGTTTTTTCAAGGTCTATAATCATTCTATCCTTAGACACTATAAACCCAAGAACTTTACCTTGCTCTACTGCAAAGACTGATTTCGTAGGGTTGAGAGATATACTGAACTTGTGGCATCGTTCCAAGACAACCCTAGGGTGAGACAAGTGATCTTTATTGTTTTTAGAGAAGACGATGAAATCATCAATATAGACCATGACTAATTGGCTTATGAGGCCATGGAAAGCAATATCCATTGCTCTCTGAAAAGTGGTGCCAATGTTTATCAGTCCAAAAGGCATTTTCATGTAGGCATAAGTGCCCCATGGAGTGAGAAAGGTGGTTTTAAGCTGATCTGAGAGAGACATGAGGATTTGGTTGTATCTCGAAAAGCCATCTAACAAAGATAGTCTTTCAAAACTAGATACTTGCTGTAAAATTTGTTCCAATGGAGGAATAGGGTAGTTATCTTTATCAGATGCTCGGTTTAGGTTTCAAAAATTGACACAGAGTCGAATTTCACCACTTTTCTTCCTTACAGGGACTAGATTAGACACCCATTGCGCGTGCCTTACCGAGAAAATTATCTTTGTAGTTAGTAATTTATTCAATTCTTTTTTAACAGTGGGTTCTAATTTAGGGTGCATCTTCCTCAATTTATTTTGAAAAGGATGAGTCTGGGGTTTCATGGGGATGACATGTTGTATAATATTAGGGTCGAATGTTTTTAAATCATCATACACAAAAACGTCTTTAAATTCTTTAAACAATTTTATAAAAGCAGATCGTTCTTGCTTGGAGCATCCCGTTCCCAGATTAATATTTTGAGGATTGTCCTTTGTTCTTAAATTAACTGTCTCAAAAATCAAATAAGAATTGTTCGTTTTACAATTATTTGTCCCTCTAAATTTATCATGCAAGTCATAAAAATTTTCTAGTCTTAAAATAGATCTGGGGATAGAGTTTACCAAATAGGATGTCGATTCAGGAGATCTAGGATCGGATATTACTATGAATTTTTGGAGGTTCTCATCGTGAGTGCCTTCATCAATGAGTACACCTTGGAAGGTGTCTTCCATATGTAGGAAGTTGATGATCTACTGGTCATCATCGAACACTCTCCAATTGGTGATGTTATCCGGGATCAACAGCCTTGACAACAATTCAATTGAAAATGTATTAGGAGAAAGACCTTCTGTGGGCAATAGTTTAGAAGAAACATTGGCCAATAAATTAGCCTTCGAATCACTTAGTCTAGGAATGGAATTTCTGTTAAATGATGAAAAAATTTGCATTAAAATCCATACCTCAGTTTGGTAGCTTTTCAAATGTGGTGATAAGCAATGTATGGAGTTTCTTATATGCCTAACCATGATTTCTGAATCACCAAATACCATTAAATTCTGTACATCCATATCCAAATATTTCCTAATTCCTTGTAGAAATTCTTCGTACTCGACGGTGTTATTAGTGCATTCAAACTCTAACCTGCAAGCAATAGAAGTCTTATTACCTACAAGATCAATGAGTACACAGCCTACACCTGCTCCTTCTTTGTATTTTGATCCATCAAAGTACAATGACCATATTTGGGTTTCGTCAACAGTGTTTGGCATACTTGGAAAACTTGATGTCTGAGTATAGGACATAACTTCTGATTGTTGTCCAGGATCAGTAATAGAATAAATTTCAATCATGAAATTACCAAAGAAGGTATTCATTCCCTACATTTCACATGAGTTTGTAGATGTAATGAAAGGTTCATTTGGATCATTTAGATCTATTACAGTATGCTTCAGATAGTGTTCTCTGTTTATCCTGATTCTATTTAGCTGTCCATTTTCAGGCAACCACAAATGAGACTAATCTGTGGAAAAGTAACCATGTAGATGTTCTGACCAATCCCTACTTAAAAAAAGACCATAAAATTCAGGGATATCAACAACAATAATGTCAATTATTTGATGAACCTTAGGATTGGATGATAATATAACCAGAACATCCTCAAGTTCACTAATTACCTTAACATTTGTTTGATCTAGCTGAATGATTTTGAGATCATAAGGTTTAACTTCTGTGTTGATTTTTTGACAAACAGATAGTGGCATGACATTTGATGATGCACCAGAATTGACCATACAATTATGTACATTCCTATTAAAAATTTCAAAGGTTAACAAAAAAGGCGGGACATTGTTCCGAGTGTTAACAACAGAATTCTATTGATTTCTAGTTGTTGTCCCTAAAATAGTTTTATCTACATTTGCTACAGTTTTTCCAGCTAAATCCCTTTTATCTGTAAGTTTAGATGCCATTTTAGTTGGGATTTTTCTGGCTATATTTGAACCATTTTCTATTTATTTCTTGCTACTAGGATCATTGTTTTTACTATTTTTAGCGATACTTTGAAGCATTTTTTGCAAAATAAGGGGAAATTTCAGTAGCTCAAAAACATAAATATTGGCTCTCAGTTTTTTTAGATCTTCAATCAAATCATATTCTAAAATAGGGGCTACTAATATTTGTTTATTTTCATCTTGCTTTGACTATTTTGGAAACACATTTTTACTCACTTCAGAAGGGGGGTTCTTTTGCATTTTTCTTCTCGTGTTGTAGGGGTGAACAGTTTCAAAATTTGCTTGGAAGATATTGTCCGAGAAGTGACCGAAAACAGTGGGAGATGATTCCTCTTCTTCTGGTACTTCTTCCTCAATTACATCTTTAGAATTTTTGGGACGGGCAGAAACAGAATTATCATGTGCTTCTAAAATGGTTTGCAAAGCATACTGTAAACTTTCAAAATTCAGACCTTTAGTGTTTGGGTTTGGCCGATTGGGAGGAAAAGGTTTTCTGAAAGGAGGTTTAAAACTTCCTTTACTTGTGGATGCCTCCTCGGCTGATCTCTTCAAGTCAACGACCTGGTTGGACAGTTTTTGGAAATCTTTCTGCAAGCTTTCTAGGTCTAGATTTTCTGATTGATTTTTATTTTGAGGAGGCCTAGCAAGGATCTCTATTTTCTTTTTAGAGGACGAAGTTGATTCAACTTCACTATTAAGATTGTCTTTTAAGATTAAAATATATTTTTCAATTTGGCTTACCTCCTCAAAGGCTTCTAACAATGTATTCTTCTTAGACCTTTTGTCCCAAAATGCTATGTTATTATGCAGAGCCTTAGTGTAATATGCAACAATTAGTCTTTCAGAAGGCATTGAATCTGCATGGATTTTATTCTTTAACGTAAGAAATATTTGGTTAAAATCTTTCACTTTTTCCTTATGATTCATTTTTAAGCTGGAGAGTTCCATAACCAAGACTTCTGGAGATTTATCATCCCCAAATTTTTCCAAGAAACAAGTTTCAAACTTGTCCCAAGAAACAATGCTTTGGGGTTGTTGAGAAAAATTCCATGTGGAGGAATTTCCCTCAAAAGTATAAGGAAATAATATGCATACTGCATCCTCGTGTTCAACACTCTGGAGTCTTGTTGTTGGTAAAAATACCCTATGGACTAGCAAACTAGGGTCAGACTTGCATCCAGATTTTGACCGTAAAGAAATTACTTTTTTAACCTACCACCCAAAACTTAAACCCCTCTTTCACGATACATGCATGGAAAGGAACTACTAACCTTGTTACTGATGTTTGGTGTAGATCCTACGTTGTGCTTCAACCACTTGCTTGCACTGCTCCTTCCAAAGATAACATGCAATCAAAACGAACAACAATGCATGCACACTACTTTTCTACTTGAGGGTTAGAAATCAAGCACAAATTAAACAAATCATAGATAACTCATACATTGGTGTGGGAAAATTAGTATTTTATTATTTTCCAAATGAATCAACTTACAATCAAAGTCGAGACTAGTCACTGCTCCTTGATCCTGATCCTGGGCTCCTCCTCTTCTGTCCTCCAACTGCTTTGCATTAATTCTCCTTTGGCTTGAGGAAAGGATAAAGGGTTGGGACAATGAATTCGGCAAATGGGCAGAGTTTCTTCGTTATATTCTTCCTCCTCCAAATGGTACCCCTACCCCTTATTTTATAGGCTAGAAGGAGCTAGGTTTTTGGATGAACTCTCGGCCATGCATGGCTGGGAGTTTCAGTTAACTGACCCATAGATTTTTGTCCCGTCGGCAACTTTCCTATTTTTGTGTTTTGTTAGGTACATGCGGGTTGTAGTGGGCCTGTGAGCGTGTACACACATGCAGTAATGGGTTAGGGCATGTGGGACTTGACCCAAGAGGATTTCCAAAGAGGTTGTTCAGCAGATGTTTTGGCAATGAAGGGATATGAGTTGGCCTAATGCCAGGTAAGCATGTGTGGTGAAATTTAGGGTTATAACAGATGCCCCCTAATGTGTGAGGTCAGAAGAGCAT
>JASDQU010306857.1:10040-31123 GCA_032191745.1 Picea mariana | reverse complement strand
GTTAACTGAAACTCCTGGCCATGCATGGCTGAGAGTTTCAGTTAACTAACCCATAGCTTTTTATCCCATCGGTAAATTTCTTATTTTTGTGTTTTGTTAGGTACACGTGAGCTGTAGTGGGCCTGCCAGCATGTACACACGTGCAGTAATGGGTTAGGGCGTGTGGGACTTGACCCAAGAGGATTTCCAAAGAGGTTGTTCAAGAGATGTTTCAGCAATGAAGGGATATGAGTTGGCCTGATGCCAGGTAAGCATGTGTGGTGCAATTTAGGGTTATAACAAGTCTAATGGCCAACATAATCTTTTTGATGTGATCTTCATCGAATTGTTTGGAATCTGGATCAAATTTAGGTAGCCATTTCTCTGGATGTTTTGGTAGTGGGTGTTGAGATCTGGGTACAGCGACGACATCTTGATCAAGCCAAGGTCTGGCAGGATTGTTTTGGTTTTCCATGGGCGTTGGTGGTGTCGAAGGTTGTGATGGTCCTGATGAGGAACTGCCTTCGTCTAAAGATTCTCCTCCTGAAGAGGATGAAGATGTATCCAGTGGGGAAGGTGTAATACCATATCCTCAGACTCCAAGGATAGGCATTTTGTTAGGATTGGTACTATGTTCACCTAACGGGTTTTAGATCAGACTAGTACCTTGAAGTTGTTATCAGATATTCGAGAAATCAAGGGGTTGATTAAGTGGCCTACCAGGTTGTCTAATATGGGCTAAGGCACTATGTGTTCTTATGAGTGACTGGCAAACAATTTCTTGGACGCCGGCCCCTTAAGGAACTGGTGTCACTGGTTCAACAAGAATCTCAAGGTTATCGTTTGAGGTAGTTATTGTTTCAAATGTAACATTGTTTTCTGAGATACTACGCATTACGACAGGGTAGTGAGTGTGTGGAGGAGAAGTCTTGTGACCTCCACATGCCATCAATTGAATTCAGGCCCTCCTTCTAGCTCCATTTTTTGACGGGCATCTATGACACACCATCAACTAGAAGAATATATCCAGACTGGGGTTGTCTAATTAACCCAAGTTGTTTGGTGTGATCTATTATGATGGGTTTAATGGCTCTATTATCCAACTAGAATCCTAAAAAAAGGAAAAGAAATAAACTACTCTAAAGCTAAAACTATAATATGTACGTGAATCTAATTATTTACAAGTGTTTCCAAACATAAATACAAATGTGTGATTATAGACAGATTATTTACAAAATACAAGTTTTGGTGAATGTCTTGTGAAATCAATGTTTTGTAGTTGTTTTTAAAAGAAGATGAAGAAAGAACATATTTTGGTATTTTCTGTTTTATAATCTAAAATCTAAGAACTTAATAAGATACTAACAAAACATAATCTGAAACAAGGATAGAGTAATAGTCACAGTGAATTTAAACTGTCTTGTTTCGCTAATAAATAAACTAATAACATAAATTAAATGCTAATAAAGCTAACCTGAGATTAGTCTCATATTGTGTCTACGTCCCTGTGCAATCCAAACCTCTAGTTATCTTGCCTGTGAGAGAAATCTATGACAGGATTGTACTAACATCTCCAGAATAAACTCAAGGTGTTTATTGACAGCTAGGATATGAGAACAGAGTAATAAACATATAGATCCAATGAACTTGTATTGATGAATGAGCACAGTAAATGAAATTCTAATGCAAAACATTCATTTGATACATCAACTAAACATCAAGCGTAAATCATGATATTAAAGTTGAAATAATGATCACATATATAATATTTGAAACAACAAATTATAGACAAAATTTAAAGCACAAAATAAAATGAAACATTGTATGCAAATGAGACTAAAGCTTTTTAACATATCAATCTTCCATAATATAAGAGGCAAAACATAAGTGGAACAGTTTCACGCTGGTCTAAAGCCGAAATGTGAACCACTTGTCCATTCAGTTATGAGAATTACATGTCCATAATCTGTTCCAATCAAAAGATCCTTTCACTAACAAAGTGAACAGTATTTAAAGAAACCTATGATCTACAGACTCATATCTCACAGGATAGAGATGGATCTCCCAAAATCAAGTAATATTAAAAAAATAGTGGATTGGAAACCACTTATAACAGAGTTGGTTTATTCAAAAATAAATCAAGGTTTTTCTCTGACATAAGGAAGGAGAAACTACTAATCATTTAGACGTATAATTGAAAATATTTCCTCCAAACAATCAGCAGCAAAATCTCATATTCCTGAGAAAAACAAAACCAATTTGATAAATTAGAAAAACCATTACTAATAACTAAATTTTTTGTTGAAAGAGTCATGGCTACAGAATCAAAGATTTTGTAGCCAGTCTTAATTTTAGTAAATGAAATCAAAACTTCAAATCTACTTATTTCGAATTAGACAACAGAAGTAAAACGAAAATAAAATCAAATTGTTTACCATTAAAAGTTAACTAAAGAGGGGTCGGAGAGTTCAGAATTTGTTATTTCCTTGACACTAGTCACATTCTTGATGACTATGTTTCTGGATCTCATGATACGTTTATTCTTCCTCTCTGCATGTGCCTTGAGATCAAGGTTTTCTTGCCTTAACAAATCATTCTAAGCAGTAAGATTTTTTATTAGTGACTGTAATATAGGAATGTCAGTGTAATAACGCTCGACCGAAAGGAAACAGTCATCACAGTGTATAGGGGAGATGGCAGGCCGATGAAGAACACAGTCAACCAAGGGTGCATCATTCTTATCTGTTTTTTTCTTCAGATCTTTCCTAATACCAGAGAATCCTTCTATACCTTTAAGTCACGGTGGAAAATTTGTCACGAAATCATAAGGTTCAGTAGGAAAGATAATCTCCCTCTTGGAACCTTGAAATTCTGGATCTTCCCGAACTAGAAAATATTTTATCTCAGTATCTGAACCCTCATCGATCTCGATCGGATTGATCAAGCTCAGATGAGTATCATTTTGGTTCCTCATCTTCCTGGATATTAGGTGACCTGCTTTCTTTTTCTTGAACCCAAATCTATGCACTGTGGTTTTGTTCTTTTACAAAGTTTTTTGGCATCCGATTTAACAATAACGTTCAAGCTAGAATCACCCACAGGCACAAGAGGATCATTTCCATTCAATTCATCAATATCTTGCTCTTGAAATTTGGTAGGTGAAAACTTACATGGAGACCCTTTGGCTAGAGGGTTTTTGTCAATGAACTCTGGTTCATTATTTTAAATATCAAACTGGTCTTTAACTACTGCCTTGTCTAAGTTATGGTTTTCTGTTAAATGAGGTTTTGTTGTAAGATCGTCCTGAGAAAAACCATTCCTCATTAAAAATACTTCCCAACTGTCACCTATGGTTGGAAAATGATGTATCAACAAGATTTTAACGAACCCATGAAGGAACAAGCTCGAATTTACACCCTGTCACTTGTAAAGCTTAGCCATCTTATAGAGACTCATCAATAAATAAAATGGAATATCTAAATTGAAGCCTATGAAATTCATGAGCAGACGAATATGGTAGAGAAAGACCAGTCTGTATCGACCCTCGCAAGTAACAAATTGTTTTAGAATTAACAACAAACTATGCCATCTAGGTTTTAGTAAGGCGATAGGAATACCTTTTACACAGCAATTGGTTTTCCGAGAGGTCATGAACAAATTCCATGAGACTTCTTCTATCCTATTGTTTTTAAACCATCTCTCGCCCTTCGATGAGAGCCCTGTATCTTTGCTAATGAAATCTTATGTCAACTCTAATTGTATGTCTCCTATCTTAGCTCTGAACCCGTCAAAGGTTCTTTCCAAGGCTTCTGCTACCTGCAAATTATAACCCTCAAATTTCTTAAGGAATATATCCCATCCATGACTCTGTAGGTCTTCAATCGCATCGTCATGGGAGAGCAAGGCCTGGCATCCATTCAGATCTATGCGAATGAATGGCACCATGACTATTGTGACCATAATGCAATAGATATTACTCGAAAGTATTTTGGGTTTGAATCATGCGAGCAAAAAACACAAGTCTGAATGGAGAGTGGAAACATGAAAAGAGAAGAACTAGTAGGTTATCATAACTCGGATAGTGGGAACGAAAACCAGAGGGTTCATTGTATCTCGTATCATCTCTTGTGATGAGTGCTAAAACTAAAAAGCACCAAACCATATGAAGATAATGAATGGGTTCATTAATATGTTGAGCTAGCAAGGTGAGGTGAGGACGCCAATACAACAGGTCTATATCCATTTGTATGACCGTTGGTATGACCGTTGAATTCTTAAGAAGACTAGAAATATCAAAGGCTCTTCACAAATCAACACAAATCAAAAATAAAATATCAAACTATATAACAATCATATTAAAACCAACACATAGAAAATAGATAATTCAACCATTAGATTTGGATTTCAATTAAATATGGGTGACATTTAAGAAGATGTTTTTAAGGAGCAAAAAATATAACACCAAGCCGAGTTTTATGTTTAATTCATGCTTACAGTCATGAATTAAACATAAAATAGAAATGAAAATGCAAACAGTAAGAAATTAATAAACGGATCTTTTAATCCAGTAATCATCTCAAAATTCTCAAAAACAAAATTACAAAATTGAGGTGATGGAAGCTATAGAAAAATGCAATTTTTTTCGATCATGTTAAATATCAAAATCATGTGTTGATGCCAACAATACCAAGGGAGTTCCACCCAATCTTACACACTACTGCTCCAGATCTCAACAACAATGTCACCCCTGAGCCAAGGCTATGAATCCACAAGGACAGTTCCAGAGTGTTATTTGGCTTCCCGAACCAGTCAGCACTCAATCTCTCACAGGCTTTCCCAACACTCATAGAAGTCCAAGTACCCATATCTCTTCTACCCATCTTGCACCACCCAAGAGAATGGAACTCCACCCTTCTCTGTCATGCAAACTCTCAAACAATCCTTCTCCTTCCAAGGCTCCAATGCAACTAATCCAGAATCTCCATGCCGGGACTCTCAAAACTCACAACTGTGAACAAAGTTGGACACAAGCCAACACATCTCAGATGTGCAAGAATCAAGTCATGGATGGATTACACCAGAGACCACTACAACCAAAAATACCATGGATACTCTTCAACAGTTTGTTTCCTTTCCCCAAGCCAAGACACGGATGAGGAAGATGAACGGATGATGGAAATGAATGGAGCGATATCTACACCTAAGGTGAGAAACAATGAACAATCACTGAATGAATGTGTGAGGGGAAGAATGGAATGAAAGAAGAAGTGAATGAGTGAATGAGACAACCCCCCAATCATACTAGGGACGGGTTTAAGTATTTTTGTGGGGAATCAAGAAACTCATGGCCGTCCCCAAGAATCTCACATAACTGATCCACTCCCTTAGACAAAAGAGTAATTAAAATAGGAATAAAAATTTATCCCTCAATCCCCCTCTCTTGTGGAATCATATCCCCCTATAACTCTAGTCCTTTTTCATCTATTAGCCAATGATGTATATTATTAATAGTGATCAAAACATTACATAACTTGGTCACACTGGCCTTTTAAAAATTGTTTGGGTACTCTGGCCTCGCAACATTGTAACAATACATTATTTAATATGGGGCTCAAAACCTAGGGTGTTACATACGACTGTTTTCCTGTGCATTGGTTATATTTTGGTGGCTCTATTTTCTTGACATAGGTAGCCACATAGGTTACTTAAAGGGATTATTCTACACTTACCCTGAGTCATATGGGAGTTAGAAAACATGCAAACTTTATGGAGGATTAATTCTCTGGGGGGATCTAACTGATTGTGGTGTTAATCCCACAAGGGCCCTTATAATTGATTTTGATACCTCTAATCTTTTGAAGGGACTCCCAGGCCCCTATTGGGTGAGGGATACCTACTTTAGTGAGGGAGGCCCCTTTTCAACTACTATATCCTAATTGTGTGCAATTTTCCTTTTTTCTTCATTTTGGTGTGCTCTCTAATTGTTAGTTGGCCCTAGGATTTGGTTTTATATCTCAAGTCTTGAGTCGTCATGGAGCAAGAGAAACCTCCTCATAGGTATCATCATTTGTTGAAGTTACCACTTCATTTTGAGTCTTTACCGAAGTTTCCTTCTAAAAGGCGTAAAGTTAATAGACATGGGACATATATCTCCACCTCCTAGACTTGTGATTATCTAGTTATGGGTACTGAGTCGAGTCCGAACAAAATAGTGATTCCTTTGACTCCTATACCTTATGTGGTTAATGTAACTCCTTTGAATCCTTCAACCACGATGGTTTTAGTGTCATGGGTTCCTGTTCTTACTCCTACCTATCCTGTGGTTTCTACTCGACCCATACAAATGAACTCTTTCGGGTCCCTTTTTGGTATGCCAAGATACAATCCTCAGTCCATACCTTCGGTCTCTAACCCTTTTTATTTTGGTATTCCCAATATGACGTCGCAACTTTCATCCCCCATTCTAGCAACTAATGAAAACCCTATTTTTGGACCTGGGGGCATGGATCCTCTGCATACTCCTCTCTCATTTGGTGGAGGTCATACTCCCCAAACAAATCCTATGGTAGGAGGCCAACCTCCTTTTCCTCCCCAGTCTAATCCTAGTCTCAATGATTTTGGATGGATTACTCAAACGAGCGGACAAAACACTTCCTATATTCCATCCTTTTTCCCTTCTTCCTCCATGTTGATTCCAACAAACACATTTTTCATGAAAAACCCACCTATATCCTCTAGAGTTCCACCCAGAGGGAGTCAGTTTAACACTATGGGAAACCCCCAGCTTAGAGCTCCTACAATTAGGGGAAATGTTTATAACCCTCACTATGTCACTCCTGCAGGTATGTTTCCCTTACGACCTCTTATGAATCTGTTAAGAGGAGGATATTACCCTACCAAACAGGGCCATGGTGTACACCAGAACCCTGGATGGCCTACAATCCCTCAACACCAATATTTCTTGGGAACATGGTCTCAAACGCTGCAACCCTGACTCCCTTTTTTGGCCATGCTTAATCTTCCAGATTTGTCGATATTAATGAATGACATGGTGCATCACGATCTGTAATGGCCCCTCGTCCCCTTCAAGCTTCCTTTGGAAATTCCAAAATTCGAGGGAAAGACTGGCGAGGATCCAGGTGATCACGTTACTACTTTTCATCTTTGGTGCTCATCCAATTCTCTTAATGATGATTCTATTCATTTGAGACTATTTCAACACACCCCCATGGGGGTTGCTATGAAATGGTACATTGAGATACCAGGGGGAACATACAAAAACTTTAATCAAATGATTTTGTTCTTTCTCAACCACTTCCAGTTGTCGGTTCATTATGATGATGACATAGAACTTTTGTCTTCCTTCTGCTAAGACAAGGCCATTCATATCTGAGACCATATCCAAGAGTGACATAGACAAAATAGGTTTTTTAAAGCCTACATTCCTCTAGAGTTTTTGTTGGAGTGGTTTTTTAAGTCCTTATTACCTTATATTTCAAAGGATGTTTCTAGATTTGGAATAACATCTGAGGGAGAAGCTATTTTCAAAGCCCAACAACTGCACCTCATATATGCTCAGTCCAGGATGTTGTATGAAATTATTCCTAATGTGCCACAGTCGAATTATGACCCTAGAAAAAATCTTCGGCCTCATGCCAATGGCATCATAGGCTCTGCAAATGTTAAGTCTACAAATTCAGTGACGAACCATTTGAAGTATTTGTCTCTAAGCCAGCCTATAACAGGAAAAGCTTCAGCTTCATCCTCCACTCCCACTCAGTCAGTAGGTGTGTATTCTATACAATCGTCGACCAACCTAAATGGTGACCAACAACCAGGTAGGAATAGAAAGAAAGGATGAGGTAATAATCATAAGAATGGAAAAAATAACAACAAAGCCAAGGACAACACTAATAATGATAGATTGAATAATAATGCTAGTGAGGGCAAGAAAGAAAAATGAAAGGTGAATTTTCCTTGTAAACTTTGTAAATATGATCACCTTACCCACTTATTCCCCCAAAAATGAGGAATCATCCAAGCTCTTATCACAACCACCCATTTTGATGACTAATCCATTTTCACATAATCAACACATGGCTTCGGGGTCCTCCAACATAGTAAATACGTCAAGTGGGGGTCAAAACCCCTCAACACATCAAGGTGACCATATATGCATTAATATGGTCAAGTATCATATTGATGTAGCCACTCGATCTCGTGATTATGGTTCTTCACAGATTGTTACAAGTCCAGAGTTTCCCCCTCCTCCGGAAACACCCTTACAGATCGAAAAGCTAGAACCTCCTCCTTGTATTCCGAAAGGAGTACTAAAATGATCTGCCCACAATCCTAATGCTAGAGCTTCCCAAAACTATTTGATTATCGAAGATATGGGTCAAAAACCTTGTGTGATGTTGTCTTTAAAGGTGCTCCAAACATGTCCTTCAGAAAGGAACGCCTTGTTATTTCCTTTAGGAGCTCTAGACCCATGTGGCTCAAATGTTATTAAGTTTGACATTATGGATGTTAATCATCGCTTTCCTTACATGTGGCCTTTCAAATCCATGTGGAGTACAAAAAATTTAACATCAAATGCACTCTAATTTATGAATGTACCGCAACATGTGTGATGTCCCTAACCTATTGGAAATCCATTGGCTCTCTGACTATGTTGACTGCATTTTATGGATGTTCTTTTCGACCCCACATAATTCTTCCCTCTTTTCTAGTCTAGTTAGGTGGAAAGATAGTGGAGGTTGATGTTGAGGTGGTTGATGTGCCACTTGACTATAATTTATTACTAAGGTGTAATTGGAATTATGCCATGATCGCGGTCATATCGTCTATTTTCTGCACTTTATATTTTCCTCACGAAGGGAAAATAATGACGATTGATTAATTTTCCTTTGTGCGTGCTAGTCCTAATTCATCAATTGAACCTTCGATCCTAGTGATCGACAATTCTTGGTAGGAAACCAAGGATGTTGGTGTCATAAGGTATTCCTTTCTCATGGGTAGCTTTGATTTTGTGGCACCAATCCACCACATTTATGCCATTTCTAGCAGGTCTTTGTCGTCAATGAGGTCCAGTCCTTTCCATAATTCATATTTAAACTATACTTGGAACCTACCTTCCCCGAATATGTCGTGTGAAGGTTAGTAACACATTGGGATGGCAATGTCATTTTTAGTGGTGGAGGTTGCATATCAATTTGTTCTTAAAACTACTCTTGACCCGAATCCTTTCTCCTTGTAGACAAATGAGGAGGATCATGTTTTAGAGCCCGTATAGGCCACCCAATTGTCTCATTTGCATGATTTCCTCGACGATACTTTAAATTCAGATGAAGCCATATTAGATGATATGTATGGTCCTGATAGGCCTTGGGATGATATGAATCATTGCTCATGTTTCCTCCCAGAACTTGTTAGGATCGAATAGGACGAATTTAGATCTACCGTGAGTGAGATGTTCAGTCACGTTGTAGTTCTACTAGATACACATGGTGTTTATGCTAAAGGAAACATGTAAAATATTTCTTCTACCGTCATAATCGACATCTCTCGAATTCTTTGAAAAATTGAGAATGTATGTATCGGTGCGGATGGTTTGCCTGAAGAAATTCATATCTACACCGATCTCTTCGAATAATTTTGTAATATATTCACTTGGTAGTATAAAGAGATGCCAGGGATCGACCCCAACATTGTTGAGCATGAGATCAAAACTTATTCAGATGCTAGACCTGTTTGACAACATCTTAGAGTTGTTAATCCTAGGAAGGCCCCTACTATTAAGGAAAAGGTAGAGAAGCTACTTAATGTTGGTTTCATCTACCCAGTTCCTTTAACCAAATGGGTGTCCAATGCAGTTCCTATGAATAAGAAACAAGGAACCATTTGTGTGTGTATGGATTTTTGAGACCTGAACAAGGCTTATCCTAAAGACAACTTCTCGACTCCTTTCATCAACTAGATTGTTGATGAGTGCGCGGGAAGAAAAATGTTTTCTTTTATGGACATATTTTTTGGATATAATTAAATTCAAATCAAACCTGAGGATCAACACAAGATGACATTTATCTGTCCTTGGGGTACTTTTTCATACCAAAAAATTCCTTTCAGCATTAAAAATGTCGAAGCAACCTTCCAACGCACTATGACATTTACTTTTCATGATCTCAAACATATTGTCAAAGCTTACCTCGATGATCTCGCTACTCACTCTCGTAAGAGAGCAGATCATTCCACTCACCTTTGAGTAGTATTTGAGAGATGTTGTTACTTTTACATCTGTTTCAACCCTCACAAGTGGATCTTCTGCATTAGGTCTAGTCATCTTTTAGGATTCTTAGTCTCTAAGCATGGGATCATGGTGGATCCTATCAAGGTTGAGGCAATACTTCGATTTCCTCCCCTGTGCAACATTCGACAACTTCAGGGTTTACAGTGAAAGGCTAACTTCTTGCGTCGGTTAATAGTGAACTGTGCCAATTTAACTAAGGGTTTCATGCATCTTTTGAATAAGGACACTCATTTTATGTGGGATGACTAAGCCTAGGAATCCTTCGATTATCTTAATAAATCCTTGGTATCGGTGCCTCTGCTAAAATCTCCATACTATAGTAGAGACTATTTTCTTTATATTGTCGCGTCCAAAGGGACAGTTGGTATGGTTCTGGTTTAGGAGGATGATGAGATCCAGGAGCACATTTTCTATTATCTCAGTTGAAACTTAGTTGGCAATGAACTTAAATACTGTCATGTAGAGAAACTAGCCTTGGTCATCGTACATGCAATTCAAAGATTATGACATTTTATATTACTTTGCAAAACTACCGTAGTTGCATATATCAATCTGTTTCAATACGTCCTTACCATGCATATCATAGGGGGGAAATAAAATAAGTGGATTGTTATTTTTCAATAATTTGATCTTGATTTTGCTTCGGTGAAGTCTAAGAAATCACTAGTTTTTGCTGAGTTAATATTAGACTTCCCTCAACTAGATAAGGACGTCATTCATGATGGTTCATTCATGAATGAACATATCTTCCTTATCTCATCTTCGAACCTCTAGTATGGAGACATTCTAATTTATATTCAAACCTTGAATCTATCCCAACATATATCAAGAGAAGATTGATGATGTATAATTCATCAAGCTAAAAACTACCTTATCATCGACGAAAATTGTATCGTCGAGGAGTAGATAATGTTCTGCATCGTTGCTTGACTCACGAGGAAGTCGAGTTGGTTCTCAATGAATGTCACAGTGGGGTTTTTGGTGATCATCTATTTGGGCTTGCGACAATCCAAATTGTTTTGCGAGCTGATTATTTTTTGTCGTCAATTTTTAAAGATTGTGTTGAAGCGGTAAAAAAGTGCCACCCTTGCTAGATGTTCTCTTGGAAAATGTGCTCACATCGAGCCCCTCTTCACCTAGTCATCACCGTCGATCCCTTCACCAAATGGGGGGTATATTTTATGGAATGTAACCCAACTTTGGCCAGGGGGGATCTACATATTATTGTTGTTGTGGATTACTTCAGTAAATGGGAAGAGGCCATGCCTACCATTAAATCCGATGGTAAGACGACAACATTCTTCATATTCAACCAAATTATAACCCAATTTGGAATCCCAAAGGATATTGTCACTGATCATGGAAGTTACTTTCAGAATGAAATGAAGGAGTTAGCATCAAAACTGGGGTTTAAGCATGGTCATTCTTCCCTTATTAGCCCTAGGAAAATGGACAAGTAGAGGCAGTGAATAAATCTCTCAATACCATCTTCCAAAAAATGGCCAGCTAGAGTAAATCTAACTGGAATCTAATGATTTACCCTGAACTTTGGGAATATCAAACCTAGGTAAATACTTCCACCGGTTTTTATCCTTTTCCATTATTACACAACATGGATTCAATCCTTTCGATTGAATGTGAAATAAATTCCCTCAAACTAGAAATTGAGCTCCTACCTAACACATCCGATCTTGAAGAATGCCTTGTGCACCTAGAGCATCTAGATGAGCAATGTTGAGATGCCTCTACAACCATCGAACTGAATAAACAATGTGTTAAGGATCAGTATGATAGGTATGTCTATCCTCAATAGTATGCTGAGGGTGAATTGGTTCTCCTGTATGAACAAAACAAATAACCATTGGGGGCAGGAAAGTTCGACCCCATGTCGCACAGTCCTTATATTGTGTGATGTGTTTTAGAGAAAAGAGCCTATGAATTAGAGGATTATGAAGGGAATATGATGGATGATCCCATAAATGGGATCTACCTTAAAATATATTACACTTGAGCCCTCAATATTGGGCATGACTCTTTGTATACTAGTGTATCTTAGTGTATATACATGTTTTCCTTTGTGTCATATGTTTTCTTATCAAGTTTTCCCTTGGTTAGCAGATGTAAATAGAGTCTTCAATTTACTTAGGATTCACAGATGGTGCCAGTCATCATACATGGAACATGGCTTCCATCGCTTGGGTCATTTACTCACCTAAGGGTCAACTGGTGTCTTCAAGTGGCATTCCTTTGGATCCATCAACGAATAATTTGGTTGAGTATAGCATCATTATAGAACGATTACACGATTCCATTTCACATGGTGTTTGGTATTTAGAGGTTCTCCTGGACTCCCAGTTAGTCGTATGTTAATTAAATAGAATTTACCATGTGCGAGACCCTACTCTGCTCTGATGATTCCTACAGGTACAACTTTTGGAACAATACTTTGATTTTCTTACTTATAATCACATACCTAGAAGTTCTAATCATGTATTCGATGAATATGCTAATTATGTTTTATATTATCATTTTTCACATAAATAAGTAAATAAAACACATACATGCATGTACACATTGTAGAATATATAAGTAAATTTGAAGACTGAATTTTTATAATTGATCTTTTCAAAAAAATGGTGTCATGGTACAAAATGGGGCTCACACCCTCAAAATACATATATGGCCAGTATATATATGACCATGGAATCTGCACCTGTGGTTCCAGATGCGTATCATGATAGCACACTACGACGTTTGTGATACATTGAAAGAGTCACATCCACGCATGGGGCACACCCACCACCTACCACTGCATAGCCTCTGGCAGATCCTCCACCTAAACCATAAGAATCATGTGCATCAAACGAGAAAGCTTCCCCTACACATTTTGGATCACTCTCTTCGCATCTCCTCCCACATGATCATCTCCTTATCTCCTCCACCGATGTCATGGGAATCCATCTAGTCATTGTGGACCTACATATGCATGAAAAGGAAATTGTTAATACTTGATACCATACAAAAAAAAAAAAAATTATTCCTTCCGAAAAAACAAAAAAAAATGAAATATATAAAAAAAAATCTTACCAATATCACTGTAGGTGGAACCTGGTGGCAAAGGAATATCTGGATCCCCTCTGTAGTCAATCCCAGCATAGGTTTAATCATCAATGGCTATGACCTATTGGTGCCACCAGAAAAAGAACTCATTGTTGTAGGGGGTTGGCACCCTACCACCTCCTAGCTACCTCATCACATCAGTCCACCATGACATGGATGGATCGCATGGTCCATGTGGAATGATCTCTACTCTAGGGCTCAAACTTTGAACCCTCTCAAAGAAAAAACTACACAATATGGATGCAAACCCGAAGTTTCTCTTTCTCCCTTGTTTGAAATTCGTTAGTTGGCTCTTCATGTTAGTCAACAGTGAGGTACATAAGTCATACACAGTGGGTTGTAAACACTCCACTGCGTAGAACATGAGTAGCCTTTATGCTCGGTGCAACGAGCTCAACCCTGAGATTTGTGTAAGAACAAGTACGATGATATTCAAACTCAGGTTCTTAATCACTCTAATTGGGAGTTGGCTCCCTACTTTTTATGTGCCTGCAACACAGTGGGTGGAAATGTAATCCTCCATGGTCATACCACCCCTATCTCCCCAGGACTTGAGGTTCACTACCTCTCCCATATGAGACAATCTCATGGAAATAAATTTCATCCACTTCAATCCTCAATGGTTTCCCATCAAGATTGAAAGCCTCTGTCTCTGGATCCCAATAGTTTACGGGCATCTAGAGTAACCTCACTTGAGCCCTCATTCCTTTGAGAGCCCAAAATTTATAAAGAACACATATTTTAAAAGATAATTGGGCCCCCACATTCCTTTCCACTACTGCATATATATCTCCATGCTCCCTCTATTAAAGCACCATCCTACCAAAGGAAAGTCATTTCTTGAGTTAAATTTTATAAAAAAATTGTTTACGAATGTGTACGCGGGCTATAAAGTTAATGGTCGCATATAGGGCTACATATATGCGGACATGATTTTATTTTCCAATGTACATGCCTCCATGTACACAAACTGATGACTTACCACCTACGTACACCCTAATTCACATTTTGCGCCCTCTAATACTCAAAACTTTTGACCTAAAATTGAATTTTAAACCATTGAAAATGAAGAGGGGAAGGGCATTTACTTGGTCCAAACAATTGTTAATTTCATTGATCATAGCTCCCATAATAGACAGATGAATATCGAGGGAAAAAATACCTAAAATGCACTATGTGGGTGAAAAACTCAAATGGTATGGTAAAAAGTCTATTTTTTACTATTAGTAGAAATGTTTTACCCACTCTATATAGTTTATGATAATTTTTTACCTCGTGGACTAATAGTATAGTGGAAAGAATTTGTTTTTGTGGTTTTGTCGAGGGTTTTTGCGGTTTCTAATGTCACACTACCCGTTCGTGACTTCAACGGGTATTTCCTTTCAACGTCATATAGGATAGGTCATCACTCCATTTGGAATTATTGCATTGTCCTATGACTATGATCCATATGCCTTAGATATAAACCCATTTATTAGTGACACAGAACCTTCTTACTGCTACTAGAAGTGTCGTTATTAAGTGGTAGAGGATTACCAAACATGGGTTCCCTAATTAGAACCTTTGTGCCATTTGGTACCCATGCAAAAGTTATTCCATAGGACTGAGAATTTCTTATAGTTCTGATATGACTTTTTTTTCAAACCTCATATTCTTACTCACAAGAATTATGACCTTCACCTATGGGACTTCCAACAAGTCTTGTTTAAGCTCCTTTCTAACTCTCTCAAAAGAAAAAATATTTTCGAGTGAACTTGTCTCTTTCACACTCATTAAATGGCTTTGAAAGGACGTCTATTTGGTGTAATTTTAACCCATTTTTGGACCAAGTATACTATTTACGAAAAACAACGTTCTTTGGAGTTAAGTTGTTATTACATTCCATCATCTTGCTTGCAGTATTGAGCCTATTATGGGTTCCCTCTTTCTCGTTATAAGCCTCTTACCTCAACAATTTGCATCACTAGCCAAGCAGAGCCTTGCTTATATCCTTTGCAGCTTGACACTCTGTAGCCTAAGAGGAAACATTCCCCCGAGTGTCCATGCCCTGCATGCACTTCCTTGCATTGAGCATAGGTATGTTCCACTGTTTGGAGCTCGTTGCTTACTCACAACACTCATTTCCTCCCTGTATTTTAGCATTTATTTTCCTATGAAAAAACAAAAAAAGATAGGAGGGAAAAGAGTATTGTCTTATATCGGCAGCAGTCGTGTCACCTTTGAACAAAGAAAAAACTTTAGAGTCTGTTGTCATCCAAATTTTGGGTTTAACATGACCTTAGGAAGTTGAGCCCATTAGTTAGAGTTTACTCCTCCAACTGGTTATTCTTCCAATCTCTATGGAGATTTTGTTGATGCCTCTTGGATCATGAAGTTTCATCATCAAGTCTATGATGTCAGATAACTCCATATGTCTCGTGCTCTTTTTCAAAGGAATTCTATAACACTATGTCAGCCATTTCTCAGAAATATTGACTTTGCATGTCGGTCACACCCTCATTATGTCTCAGAGTCACATGAAGTTGTAGTCCTACCATGCACCCTAGTCATACTTTCATTATGGGTAGCTAACCTTGAACCCAACAGTCGACATCTCCTCATTGGTCGTTGAATGGGGGGCTTCCCTTGTGTTCGACGACAATAAATCTATTCACACAGTAGGATTCATGTAGTTTCTTGGATGTCATTAGCCTTATTGGTGGTTTCCTTGACTTTGTCGATAGTAATCTTTATTGGTTGTTATTCAGAGGTTATTTTTCATGCACTACTTGCATCTAGTGCATGTGAAAGATGCATAGGGTTGTTGGTTCATGAAGATATAAGCTCCTTCTAATCATCAATATATTTCTTTGTACTGTGTGTTTACTGATGAGAGATGCATTAATGCTTTCCTTTCAACGAGTCTCCTTCCATCGACTTCAACTCATATATTCTAGAAATGATACCTAGAGTCCTATGAGTACCTAAAGGCTTGTAGTCATGAGTAATAGGTTCTCCTACCATTGACAGTTGGGAATACATCAATATCTCATGATCGATGGATTCTTCAAGTGTTTGACCTCAACACCCTTATTCATACTTGTAAGAATGTACTCGATGCCTTGATACCTACTTTCATTATCGGTAGGTTGTCTCACATGTGTTAACCATATACCTTAATGATTGGTAATCAAACGAAGTCTCATTGTGTTCGACATCAACCCCTCTATTCACATGATGTATATTTTCACCTTCAATGGATAGTGTATAAGACCTCCAATTTACAATAGAAGCATTCCTATTTTTTTATTGTCTTTCATCAGACCAGTACCTATATGACTTCAGTGATCATGGGAGATCATATTTTACTCCATTGTATACAAATATCTTCAGATTGATTTTGAGATTGGATTCCATTGGACCTTCTTCGTGACTATGATAGCCTATGGCATGTGTCTACTTTGTATTTCCTATTCATGGCCATGAACAACTATTTGGTATATGTCCACATGGATCTGTAGTGTAATTCAAATTGGCAACCATGTGTGAAAAGTCATAATAGATTGTAATATTCTCATGAGTAACTAGCACTTCCAGTTGAGTCTCCATTACTCCACTTCTTGAAATTATAATGTATTTCAGCCATCATAGATACTCCTATGACCTCACACATTAGGGGGCATTTGTTAGAGCAAATTTTTCCTCACCCCATGCAAATTGCTTGGATGGCATTTCCATTTCCCTATGTAGACTCGAAGTCCCCTTTTTACCTTCCAGAGCCAAAAAAGCATAGTTTTCCACATATACGCACCCTCCCAGTTAGAAAACAAGCATATACACAGGTTGCTCCACTACATCCCGTGTACAATGGGTTTGATGCTCAAAATTAAAAATTATGTCGGGTTTCCATGTCATGTCACAAGATCCATGATCCTTGACCTTCCCTATACTAGAAATGCTATGAATCGCCCCTTCAGTTCCATTTGAAGGATATAAATTGATCCATATCCAAGCCATGGAAAGGAGGAAAAATCAACTTTTGAGAGAAAATATACTCTAGAGAAATTTCACTTCACATTGAGTTTACATCCCTTTATCCTTGAAAGTTTGAACTCATTGTTCAACCTCCAAGATCTTCCTTCTTTGATGGAGAACCTCATTGTCTCCTTTATATGAGCTTTCCTTTGGTGGAGGATTGAAGTGGTGGAGGCCTATCTCGAGGGACTTAGTTTCTCGGTTCCGAGATGTGTCGATACAAAATTTTGTCACCTATATACTTATGTTGATTATTTTAATAGAAACACTCCTTTCTCGTCCAATTGTTATCTTGCAAATATTCGAATTATTATTCCATGGGCGTGTTTGTCATGAATGTTAATGGATTATTCTAGTCTAAATGCTAACAATATATATTATCACCATATGCTTACGTATCTTGGTTTTTTAGGACACGTTGCAGGTATAAATTTTTGAGTTGCATGCTCAACAGTGGTCTTCATAGAACATCCAAACGAGGTAGGCTCTTGACCTTGTCTTGTTAGTATTTCATTTATCTAGCATACTTGGGATTAGAGTCAATTTTTGTGTGTCGTTTTGTTTTTTGTGGTTTACCCCATGCCATAGAGAGATTTTCCTCGTAACAACCATCACAAACTAGCCAATAGATCACTTACTCACAAGAAGATATTCAATAGAAATGAGTGAATGTACTTATGAGAGAATCCTTGAGGTGTATTTATAATTTTTCCATCTAACCTCTCTCCTTAATGTTATCAGCTTCTAGAAACAACCCCTTTTCCCTTTCATTAATTGACTTGTAACTAACTAAGGGTTTATTAACCATTCTTAGGGGATTCTAACTTCACAAGGCCATAACTCCTCAATCATCAAGAACCACGTGGTGTACCACCTATCATCGGAAATGACATGAAGAGGAATATACATTCGTGAATGAGTTACTTTCATTTACACTGTCCTTCATGATCATTTTCCACGATAATCTTTGGGTTCCATAACCAAACCTCTAGGGATTCTTGTAGACTTCTTCAAAGCGTCTTCCTGTGAGGGATATGTTTAGAGATAAGCCATAAGGGGACCACTTTGGAGAATTATCCAAATACACCCATCACATCTATTGAAATTAATGACAACCATTGCTTGTTGACATCAATTACAACCAATTGTCCAACATTGAATGCTCTTCAACATTCGACATATGTGTTCCCACTAGATCAATGGCATGAATGTATAGTTTCTCTATGTTTCGTAGTTGACACTCAGAGGAGGCCTATAAGGTCATGAAAATATTGGATATGGAAGAAATAACTTATTCTAGAAGGTCCTCACAATGCAATATCAAATCATGGACTTCATGGTTACATGATTGACACACATAAGAAATATTGATGTTCGATGTGTGACATGTTGAATTTCCTCAAATTAACCACTGAAGTTAAGGACCAATAGTTGTTTCATAGAGATACATCCTGGCTCATTGAAATACAAGTATAAAATATATTTGTTGTGGAGAAAACCATAGCCAGTGGCATGAATCACTCTAACTATCTTTGTTTTTGAATAATTATCTTGGCTTATGCCAGTGTAATGCTATTATTATCTTTGGTTATGACTATTATCAAATTTTCACTACCTACCATTTATTGTTAGTATATTTTGTTTTTTAAAGCTGTGTTTTCTCTGGCATACCATTCAGTGGTGGTAGGCCATTATTGTTAATTTGTCCTTATGAGGTTGTTGAACCATATTCTCTCCACCACTAATTGTGAGAACACATCCTTTGACTATTGACCTAATTCACAAAGACCCCTTTTTATAATAAAGGTTAATAATGAGGCCAACAATGCCCTTTTCATTTGGACTCATTTTGTAAACTTTATAAATATTGATGCTTGAAATTTTTAGAGATAAACTATGTATGAGATTTTGAAAGATTATCTCCATAAGGTTCATGCATCATTATGACCAACTTTTTAAACCACACACTTGCATCTATATATATTGGTAGTATAGTACAAGTATACCTTTTTTTTCATATTTAAATGGTTTTTGTTTTCCATACCTTTATGGAAATATTTTTTTTAATCCAAAATAAATTCAATCTATATGTTTACAATTAATATCATAGGGTAAGCACAAGAACACACTTATGGAAATTCTAATTAATTTTATTTTCACATTGAGACGAGATAAAAAAAAAATATTGAAGTAAACAGTTTTGGCTCACCCAATAGCATGATCGGGGATCCAAAGGTATTCATAGCTCAATTGGACACAGTTATTTTGAATTAACTTTTCCGCATTTACAAAACTGCACCAAGTTTTCCTTTCACATGTTTGGCTTAGTAGTTATAGTGGACAACTTGATTGAGTTCTTTTAACCAACCCTCCTAAATAGGATCTTATATTATTTGTTTTTAATTTTTTGGATAGAAACGGTTAGATTTGTATTAATAAAATTGCTTCGTCCTCATAATACATAATTATGTTAGATTGGAGCTCAACTTCTTTTACCATTGGTTGGGATGATGATGGAGACTTTTTATTCTTTCCTATTATTGTCCAAAATTATTTAACAATGGACAAATTCATTTATAATCCTGCCCGTTCCAAATTTTCTTGATTTGGAGGTTTGGTTTTTTCTAATGCCTCAACTTATTCAACCTCATCTTCCCAATGTGTTGATGGTTCAGAGATGGAATAAACCTGAGTTCTTTGACCCAGATCAAGAGATTCTCGATCTTCTACTTTTGATTGAGGAATCATATCCTATTGGTTTGGGGAATTCTTTTATGTTGACACCCCATTGGGTTGGGTTCCATATCTAGAATTGTTAAAGAATTTTCTTCTAATGAATTTCCATTGGTTTTTAAAACTAGTTGATGATTTTCCTTAGAGCCATCCCAATAGGTTGATTTATATTGGTGCTTCCTATCCTTACTACTCCTTTCAAGGAATTGAGATTCTATATGCCCTATTTCAAAACAATCCCAAAATTGCAGAGAAAATATTTCATATACCAACTTCTGGGTCAAGGAGTGGTTTTTACTAGTAGTTTTTAGTCGTACGGTACAAGTCTACCTTTTTTGTATCTCTAATATGGTTTTGGTTTTCCATAAATTTAGGGAAAGATTATTTTTAATCCAAAATAGATTCAATCTAGTTGTTTACAATTAATACATTTTAATTAATTTAATTTTCCCATTGAGACAAGATAAAAAATATTATTGAAGTAAACAATTTTGGCTCACCCAATAGCATGATCAGGGAGCCAAAGGTATTCATACCTCGGTTGGACACAACTATTTTGAATTAAATTTTCCACATTTACAAAATTGCACCAAGTTTTCCTTTCACATGTTTGTCTTGGTAGTTACAGTCATAAGCTTGATTGAGTTATTTTAACCAATAGGATCTTATTTTATTTTATTTTTATTTTTTTGACATAAATGGTTAGATTTGTATTAATGAAATTGTTTCATCCTCACCGGTCATCATGTAATACATAGTCGAAATTCTCAAGGCCTATTGCAAACGCGTATCAACCCAAATTCAAAATTTACTAGCAAATTATGTCAAATGTCCAAGAAAGATACATTCCATAAGTCCTTACATGAGTATATTTTCATAAATTGATTTCATAATAAATGACAAAAATAATACATGATTATGTTAGATT
>JASDQU010306856.1:68561-98029 GCA_032191745.1 Picea mariana | reverse complement strand
AAATTGCGAAACTTGATGCAATGTTTGTCAAATTGAAAGACTCAACACTATGTTCATCACATTGTAACAACAAATCGTTTAATGAGTTATAGTTATTATAAGAGCATTGATAACAAATCATATGGATCTTTGTAGATGATGAGTTATATTGTTCTAAGGACATTGATAACAAATCAACTTGATTTATACATTATAGATGATAATTTATATTTATCTTAAGAACATTTAAAGGAAATCAACTTGTTTTACGAGTTGTAGATGACAATTTATACCAATTCTAAAGACACTGATAGAAAATCAACTTGAAATTTGACGATGATTTATTATTGTTATAAGGATTTATTATTGCTACAAGTCTCCTACCCATAGAAAATTTTCATTCAAATCCATATTCTGAAACCATTAAAAAAAGAGGAGTGTTATGGTCATCTATAACTATATAAACTATATTTTTAATTATATATTATATAGTTAAAAAAATCTAATTTTTTTTAATATATAATTAATTAAACTAATGTTTATTACTATTATTATATTGAATAGAAAAACAAATAAAAAAATAAAATATAGTTTATTACTATTATTCCATTAAAAAATACATATTTAATAGAAAAATATAAAAACTAAAAATACAATTTATGTATTCATATTATTTTATTAATAAATATTTGAAAAAATCTAAATATAAAACATTTGTAGTTTTTTTCAAAATTAAATATTTTTACAATTTTTTAAAGATGAAACTACAATTCAACTCAGTTAAAATACATTAATACACTATTAAAATAATATATTAATAAAGTAATAATACATTATAAAAGTATTAATATATTAATATAAATTAAAGTATTAATTTTTATTATTCTACAATGTAACAACCAATACCCCTTTTATTAATTAAACCTTTATTAAAATTTCCATTTTAATTATTAATGCTTGAGATTTCTTTACCCCCTTCCTATTATATGTCTAATTAGTTTTTTTTTTTTTCTAAGGTTCTACTCAGACCTACGTTTTCAATTCACTAGTCTTGGCGACAGTTCTTAATGGAAAAATTAGTTATTAAACTTTACTTATCACATCATTCATTTTAAGGCCGGCCAGATCCTAAGGAGGCATACTTTTCTAGGAACTAGGTTTATTAACTTACCAGTTAAAATTGGAACATGCCCTTCAGGATGCACTACATGCTCTAAGGGTGTCACTCGCATCTTTCTATTTTGTTTGTGCGATGTTCCCTTCAAAACACACTACATGTTTTAAGGGTGCCACTCACCTCTTGACTAAATTTGGTAGATGTCAAACCCTTGGAGTCAATACTTTGTCAGGTGATCTTGTAGGAGACTAAGGGCCTCTAAGGAAGGAGGACCCTGCCTTATTGTGTGCCCCTTAGAATCATCGTGAGCGACTTTCACAGTCTTCCCTCATGACATCGCGGGTCTTCTCGAACTAGGTAATCGTTAACCTACAGTTCGAGCCACGACGAGAGTGCTAGTAGGCTGTGGCAGGGCTGCTGCCACACCTCTCCCTTAATGGCTCTGGTTGTTTGCATGACCCCTTTACTCCAAATGTGAGTTTGGTCGGAAAGTTATTATCAACCTGCATCCATCAACGAATCATGACAGCAATAACAATCAACATCATAATATCTAATCATATGTACATATGTCACATCAACAACATTTAAACCCTAACAATCCACTTCCTGACTCAATATGGAGTCCAAGGGGTTTCATCGGTGCCTCAACATCCTCAACGTCCAGAGTCCTGGACACTTAGGAGAACCCAGTCAATAACACCTATCTATGTAAATACAACAAAATAACATATAATCAACTTTACAATATCTTATAATCATAATCAAAACAACCAATAGTATAATGACCCGGATCACTTACATGCAAGTGTCCTCAAAGAATAGGTTCGCTTAGTGTGCGCAAGAGCGGGATGTTAGAGTTAGAAATGTGATTCTTGTAGTAGAAGACCAAAAATTACTAATGACATGTACAAATACCAATATGGATGGTTCCACAAAAGAGTCATTTGATAATGCTATATGTTTGCTTGCAACAAATGATGATCTCCACAATCATGATAAGCGTTGTTTGATATCACTAAGTCACCCTGCATGAAGTGTTGCTACAAGAGTAAGTAGAAACTACTCCATGGAGGAAGATTGGGAAAAAATGGGCAATGAGCTTCTTATTGTTAGTGGATCTAGGGTTATGCTTACTTCAAACTTATGGACTAATGCACAACTTATCAATGGTGCCCTTGGGGTAGTTTTACATATTGTGTATAATCCTGCAACATCCCCTCTTGAACCTCTCACATATATGTTTTAGTACTATTTGATAACTATATGGGAGTTCCATGGGATGATTTATTCCCTCAGACTATTTCTATTATACCTATTGAAAGAGATAACAATAGACAAATTCCATTGAGACTTGCTTGAGGATTAATAATCCATAACTCTGAGGGATTAACATTAGAGAAGGAAACTATTAATATTGGAAAGAGAGAGTGACAAGGTTTCAATTATAGTGTTATAACTTGAGCTAAAGCTTTGTATGATCTGTGATTTCAACCTCCATTTCCATATGATCAATATGAAAAGATGGGAAAGTGTGCCTATGTGTCTAAGAGAAAAGATAAAAACGGCACATTAAGATCGATTACTATGTAATATATGAGTTATTCAATATCTTCCTCATATCAATTCTTAATAATATGATGTAGTATACATGTTATTCAATATCTTAATCATTCCATTTTGTTATTATTCAACATCTTCATCACTGAACATTTTTACTTTGTTATTATTCAGATTCACAATGATGTAAATTTCAAAGTATCAAGTTCATCTAAAACATATACATATAGATAATGATTAATATCTAAAAATTTCATGTGACTGAAATTAACTTAAATCCATCTTAAGTCCAGATTTATCATGGGTCGACAAGAATAAAATCCCTCGAGGTGCAAACCTTTCCTCAAGTTTTTCACTCTAAAAGGAGGTTTGCACCTCGAGAGATTTGATCCCTCTATACGCATAATAGATTCTGAGTTAAGATGAACCCACTTTGGTAGAGCTCAATATAAGAGAGATATTAATAAAAAAAAATATTTTTATATATAGGAGAGAGAGAGAGAGAGAGAGAGAGAGAGAGAGAAAAGACATTTCATTAGTGTGTATGTGTAATTTGATTTGTGCTCAACATGAGTTCACAGGTTACACACACACACACACATATATATATATAAACAAGTGTAAATTCCTCTTAAGTCTAAAAAGAGAGATTTTCTAGAAGCAATTTTTTTTTTCAATTAATTTTGTTTGATAAATTGAGTTAAGATAGATTTTTGCTCATAACAATAAACATTATATATTGTATATGTAGATTTTGGAAAAAAAATAAAAATGATATCCACTCCTATATAACCATGCCCAATGCTAACTGTGCCCGATGCAATAATGGAGTTTCATAAATGTCTCATTTTGAAAAGTGAAACGCTAATATGAGAACCTATTAGCTAAAATAAAACTAGCTTGGAAAATGTTAGAAAGGGTGATCAAGTTTAACAAAAAAAAAGAGCACAATTGTGGCGAACGCAACTTAAGAGGATGCTTTTCTTCTAATGGATTTCAAGGGCCCCACGTTCCTTTAAGGTCAGTTTGGTAGTTGAAGGACCTCACGTCCCTTTAAATTTTATGATAGGAGCAATTAAGGGGTGATACGGAACTCAATGTACACGTCCACATCAAGGGGTTAAATTTGATTTGACGAGTATTACTTTAACCATGTATACGTACCTTAATTTAATCATATATACATTTACTTTTAAAATCAGTTAAGAAATTTTCTAGTGTATTAGATTTCTCGGATTTTCTTCTTGTATCATTATCTATTCATGTAAAGATTGGTCAGTGCTGTTCTTTACAAATTCCATTTTATAAGAACTCTTAGAGAGAAGAACATATGGTTTATTTATTATGGGGAGAAGCTTGAACCCTTTGTTCTCAAAACCAAACTTTCAGAATAAAAAGTCCAATTTAAACCATATTGTGAGAAAATTTAAGATTTCATTAAAAAAAATCCAAATCCAACTGTATTTAGGATTGGTAAAGGAAGCTCTACTAAATGTGAAGACACTTAACTCGAAATTGATAATGTGTATCTCATGCATAATGGAGCTACTCTCTTCCCTGCTGGTACAAATCTTATATTTTATGTTAAATGTACATAATCCTACATTTTATGTTAAATACATAATTTATGTATTTTCTAGACACTTTGTAACTAATTTTTTTGTTTGTTGTTGAATAATGTGTGCCTCATATAGAATGAAACTACTCTCTTTCATAACTAGAAAAAAAAATATCAAATATCTTACGAAAAGTAAGTTAAAAACAAAACCTTCATTTAAAAAAATGGCTGGATGAGCAGAATTACTTGTCAAATTTCGGTCTTAATTTTTCCAATAGAAAAATTATCTGATTAAGAGAATATAAATAAATCTAAATACAAAGGCTTCCACGCTATGATAGTAATCTAAATACATGCTATGATAGTAATATAAATACGTGGAGAAAGGCTTCCACGTCGTCGAAACAGGGGATTCGAGTAGGGATATGGAATTATAGAAGGTAGGGTATTTACAACTTCTTCTCTCATCTTCACTTTATGAAAACGGAAATCCCATAAATCAATTTTATGTTTCTTAAATAATAAATTTAAAATGAATTATTATTATTAACAGAGCCCTATTAAATGATGAATGTACATTCATCCAACAACTAACCTTTGTCTACTAAATTAAGAAGTGCAACCTCTCATAAATACTGTTTACGCTGATCCACAGATATACCCATGCTTTATAATCATCATTAATGAATGACGTGTAGATAATAAAGAATGGATTTGGGTGCTGGTGGGTGCTTCGCTGTACATAGTAAAGTATGGATTTTGGGGAAAATGTGATGTCGCTTTCAGATTAATTATATTTATTCGAAGTTGTCTAAAATGGATTTAGATTTAGGGTGTTGAAAAATTATTGGCAGTTAAGATTATAAAAATTTAGCTATCTAATAATTTCTCACCTAACAAAATTAGATTAATAATTTTTCACAAAATTAGATTAACAATTTTTTACTGTATTTTAGACAAAATTTAAAATATATATATACTAGCACAGCTATATAATTGTGGCTGATCAACGCAGAAAGGCTGATAAGATGAAAAGAATCCTTAAAAGAATATATTAAATTTTATTATCGATTAATAAATAAACGGTTGAGCTTCATTTATCTGGTGTTAATATTTTAATTTCTGTTAATCACTTACCTGGCAATCAGCTAGCTATCAAAGTAATTTTTAAATATGATTAGGTAAATGTAAAAAAGTAAACACATAAACGGATGTCTTTATAATAGTTAGGAAGTTAATGATTGAAATCACAGTCATTTATTTTGTGTGACTACTAAGAATATTCCAACCATATTTAATTCTGTGCATAAAACACTTATTAAGCACTAAACCCCTATTAAATCTGCCCGTTATCTGTTGTAATTTACGGAAACAAAATCCGTAAATTACAACAGATGGGATTCGATTACTCAACCACCACAGATGCGATTCAATTGCTCATACAACCCATTAGCCAGTCTCTCTATCTCTCGCCCATGTCTGTCTGCATAAATGTCGTATTCGAATTTGAAGAGGCCATAGCAGAAATCTCTCGCGCCAAGAAAATTGTGGCCGATGCCCTCTTGCCAAGGAACCCTCTTTTATCCTGTATTATGGTCGTTGCTCTCCTCTTGTTGTCGCCAGGATAAATAGTCCTTTTCTTCATGTCTTGTACTTTGTTTCTGAGCATGCTGTAACATCTGAGCGATCAATATGCAGCTTATCTTTAAGACTGTGGCAGGTGGTATATACACCGTCGGATATATTCCAGCATATATACCAAGACAATCCGACGTTGCATATTGATGGCCGTAAAATCTGATTCTTTTCTATATTGGATATAACTCTGCTCTTATATATGTTGTTTGTGTATATGCTTTGTAGAAGAAGGACGATCAGGGAGTGTTGCGATGGTAGAGAACGACTGTGAACATCGATGACCACGTATTTATTCCAGGGTTCCCTCCTGGGTAGGAATCATATAACTCATGAGTGGATGACTATATCTATGAACTAGCCCTTAGGCCTCTAGATCAGTCGCGACCTTTGTTAAGGGTTGGCTGGTTGGGGTGGTTCAATATATATATATATATATATATATATATATATATATATATTAATTTATAATGTAAAATATATTAATTAAGTTAAATATTAATACATTAAATATAATATTAATAATGTATTTATTAATATTATTAATTACTAAGATAAAAATATTTATATTTATATTAAAACATAAATATTGATATTAAAACATTAATATTACAGAATTAATACATTAAAAAAGTATCAAAACATTATTAAAATATTAATACTTTAATAATGTAAATTATAATATAAAATACTTATTAATTTATATATTTATTAGTTTATACATTAAATACATTATTAATAATAAATTTATTATTATTAATATTATTAAATAACATTAAGTATTAATTAATTTATACATTAATACATTAAATATATTATTAATAATTTATTTATAATTATTATTAATACACTAAAATATTAATATTAATATTTATAATAAAACATAAATATTAAAATAGTAATATTAATGTTAATAATAAAACATAAATATTGATATTAAAAAAATAATTTTAAAGAATTGATACATTAAAAATGTATCAATACTTTAGTAATACATTATTAAAGTATAAATACCTTAATAAATACATTATCAAAGTATTAATACATTATTACAATAATTTACAATGACCATTGTTCAGTATGGTTGGCCATGATCATGGCTAACTTTGATAGAACTTTGTTGACTTTGGGAAGGAAAGGTTCACTATGGTTGATATGGTTAATTATGGTTGACCATGGTTAACTTCCATAGACCTTCATCGTGGTTAACGTCTATAGACCTTCACTATGGTTGACCTTTACTATGGATGAACTTCATTATGGTTGAACTTAGTTGACCATGGCCATAGTTGACTCTGGTTGACCATGGTTGACAATGGTTAACCATGTTTGGCAGTGGTTTTCCATAAACGATCATGGTTAGTCATGACCATAGTTGACCAAGACTACATATGACATTGAGATAATGAAACTTGGAAGTGTTTGTCACATTATGATGACATGATATTCGCGTAACATTGTGACAATGAAGCTATGTTGATGACATTGTGATGACGAGGCTATGTTCGTCAGATTGCGACGACAAGATATTTACATCACAATATGATGACAGGATATTTGCATCACATTCCAATGATGGGGTTATGTTCATCACATTGTGATGACAATATATTTTTTGTCACATATTGACGATGATGGGAATATTGGGACGAGGGTTTTAGGTTCATCACATTGCAATGACAGGTCATTTAAGTAAAGATTGGCAATGTGATGAACATAAATGTCATATGTTCATCGTAGAACTTTGTTGACTTTGGGAAGGAAAGGTTCACTATGGTTGACATGGTTAATTATGGTTGACCATGACCATGGTTAACTTCCATAAACCTTCACCGTGGTTAAATTTCGTAGACCTTCACTATGATTGACGTTCACTATGGATGACCTTCACTATTGTTGACCTTGCTTGACCATGACCATGGTTGACTGTGGTTGACTATGGTTGACAATGGTTAACCAAGTTTGACAGTTGTTATCCATAGGTGGCCATGACTGGCCATGACCATAGTTGACCAAGACTACAGATGACATTCATATAGTGAAATTTGGAAGTGTTTGTCACATTATGATGACATGATATTCACGTAACATTGCGACGATGAAGCTATTTTGATGAAATTGGGATGGCAAGGCTATGTTCGTCATATCATGACTATATGGTTTTTTTGTGACATTGCAAGAGAGGGGATAAGTTCACCAGATTACGATGGCAAGATATTTGCATCACAATATGATGAGAGGATATTTGCATCACATTGCGATGACAATATATTGTTTGTCACATATTGACGATGACAGGGAAATTGCGACGAGGGGTTTATGTTCATCACATTACAATGACATGTCATATAAGTAAAAAGTGGCAATGTCATGAACATAAATGTCATATGTTCATCATATGTCGAATGGATATGTGATGAAAATAAATGTCGTATGTTCATCACATAACAATGACAGGATATTCATTTCGACAATGGGGCGATGTTTATCACAGAGTGATGACGGGGCATTTTTTTTCACATTATTGTAAGGCCTCTATCCCCACAGAGCCTTATAAAACACAAGTTAAAAAAAAAACTAGCAAGTAGATAAATGTTATTCTGTACAAATTAATCTTCAGCATTTAACCAACAGAAATTAAGTTTATTAACATCATGAAAATAAATTACATAACCATCACATAATACAACATAATCACTAAAATACATACCTCTGTCTGATGCTAATTCTCCAAACTTTGTTTGTCCTCATTGCTTCTCTGCCCAAACTCTGCCCAAAACCGAATCTTCCTCCCTGCCAGCTAGGAACAGAGCCTGTCCAGCTCCCTAGCTCCAGGATTCCGTGATGATTCCTAGCCCCCGAGCCCAAAACTCCCAGCAACCTGGTGCACCCCTGTAACAATCCACCCAAACTCCAAACCAAAAAAATACCCCCCAAACAKAAAATACAGTCCTCAACAGAAAATACAGTCCTTGCTCTCCAAATGCTCCCTTTCCCTTCCCAATTCCCAAAGTCCCCTTTCCGAATGCCTCTCCCCCCTCATATCCCCTTCCATTCACCACCTCCTACCTTCCATTAATGTCACCCACCTTATCCCTCCATTCAATACCTTATCCCTCCATTCAATGCCCTTTCCCTTCATACGTAAAGTTTTCTAATAATAAAAAAATTATTAAGCTTTTAATTTGTTATCCAAACATTAAATGTGTTAATTAATCAATTAATTAATTAATCAACATATATTAAACAATAACTAAATAATTAATTAATATTATTAATAAATAATCATCATTTAACTAATACACATTAGGACAATTAATTATTTAGTTAACTATTTAAACCTTAAACAACTATTTAACTAGGGTTGTTACATACACCCACCCTTTAGGAAACTTCATCCCGAAGTTAAAGTATTTTATGATACAAGGGAAAATAAACATGGTTCACACATTCATAACAAATAACCGACATTATTAGTAAGTAAGCCAAGAAACTCATACATACTAGTGTACATGTGCAAGAAATGCATGTGTAGCTAGTACATACATGTCCCGTTCATGTACTAATATCAATAACTATCATCTCTATAGTAATTTCCATATGCATCCAATCCATTCAACAAGACTATTCATTTTATAAAAGAAAATAAACCAATCAAATGTTTGTGAACTCCTTTAATTTCAATGATCTAGCTCAACAATGTTATTTAGACAATTGTAGTTTAGTTACATAATTATGAATATTCATATATATATGCATTTTCTTTTCAGAAGGAAAACAATAAGTTCCAACATAAGACAAATCTCCATACACTCTCAACTATTTCTACTCATCCTTCCTCCCTAACTTACTTCCATCTTCCATTCCTATCCTTCCTCTGTTGGACTATCTTGGAGCGTCAACTATATTGACCTAACTCCAAATAGAACCCGTAAGAGGAAGTTTCACTATCTTGACCAAGCTTCCCTAGCAGGCAACTGACAGTCATCATCACACGTCTAGGGGAGCGTGAGATAACACCATCCTCCCATGACTTCAGGTTTTAGAGGATACATGGTGGGAAATGCCTCCACCCCTCCTAATCATAACTAGGGTCCACACCCTACAATGGAATTTACAGTGGCACCGTGTTGCTGGGAGTTTGTCATCATCTATTCAGTTTTGGGCAGTCTCACCACCTGAAATCCTGCACTGGTCCATATATTAGAGCAATGCATCCAAAAAAATATAATTTCACATACAAAGATTCATACCATATTGTTTCTTGGCCAGTGGTCATGACATCCATTTTCATCATCATTATCCCTTGGCTATTTCATAGCCCATAACCTGCAGATTAGTCTTTAACACAAACTCATACATTTCTATGCATTATGATCATGTAATTGCATACAACCATAATTTTGATTCGGTATCCGCATACCAACAACTTTAACATCAAAGTTTTCAAGTTAGAAATAGATCTCATAATATTCCATATTCCAATTAACAACACCTATTCATAAAATTATCATTTACAAAACAGATTGCATCATATCCAACATCATTCTAATAGCACTTAAACCTTCACAGGATTCTCATTCATACAATATGTCACATCATATCCATCATCATCAATAACAATTAGACATTCATAGAATTTACATTCACATAGTAGATCGCATCATACCCATCATCATCAATAATATTTAAACATTCATAAAATTTACATTCTCACAATATATCGCATCATATCCATCATTATCCAAATACATTTAAACATTCATAAAATTTATACGTCTTAAAAGTTCAAGTGTATCATTTAATAGTTTCACTTGTGAATAGAAAATAAAAGTGTGTAGGCCTCAGGTAATCCTGGTTGTCTAAGTCAAAAGGTGGTGTTACATACACCCCACCTTTGAGAAACATTTTCTCGAGGTGGTAAAAAAAAGTGAGGGATACTCTCATCGTAGTGTCTCGGCGTCTTCCCAAGTAGCAGATCCTGGACTATACTTGTCCCACTGGACCTTAACTTGGTCTACCAGACGGTTCCTTAGCTGTTTGAATCTACGGTCCATTATGCGTAACGGTTCTATCGTGAGAGTTCCCGCGTCCGATACCTACAATTCCTTCCAATTTAATTTATGTGATTCATCAACAACATAATGACATAGAACAGATATATGAAAAACATTATGATTTTTATGCAAGTGGGGTGGCATTACGAGACGATAGGCAACGGGTCCAACTTTCTCTTGGATTCTGAACGGTCCTATAAATCGAGGTCACAACTTTGTCCCCTTCTCAAACCATATGGTACTCTTATTAGGCCTGATACGTATGAAAACTTGGTCTCCCACTTCATAACTTTGGTCGGTCCTGTGTGCATCCGCATAACTTTTATGCCTATCTTGTGCTTGCTTTAGTCTCTGCCTAATCTGAATCACCTGTTCCTCCATCTCTTGAATCAATTCTGGCCCAACTGTTACTCAGACTTCTAATCTATCCCAACTCAACGACGTTTTGCATGGCCTTCCATACAGAGCTTCGTAGGGTGGCATTTCGATGTAGATATGAAAACTGTTATTGTAGGCAAACTCTACCAAAGGTAGGTATTTATCCCAATGGGTTTGATTATCCATAACGTACATCATAAGCATGTCTTCCATGACCTGATTTACTCTCTCGGTTTGCCCATCTGTTTCAGGATGATAAGTTGTGCTTAAGTTCAACTGAGTCCCCAACGCTGACTGCAAACTTGTCCAAAACCTAGAATTGAATCTAGAGTCCCTATCTGAAATGATCTTCTTAGGTATCTCATGAAAATGGATAGCCTCACTTACAAACACACGTCCCACATTAGTGACATCGTAAGTGTCTCCAACTGGAATAAAATGAGCACTCTTGGTTAACTTATCAACTATCACAAGGATGGAATTTTGTCTATGAGATGTGAGCGGAAACCCCACCACAAAATCCATAGATATGACTTCCCACTTGGACATCGGAACATCATGTGGTTGTAGGAGGCCTGTCGGGTGATGGTGGTCAGCTTTCACTTGTTGACACTCTAGGCATTTGGCGACGAAATGGACTACATCGCGCTTCATGCCTACCCAGAAGAAAAGCTTCCTTATGTGTGCATACATCTTCTTCACACCCGGATGTGTACAATAAAGTGCTCTATGGGCTTCCTTCAGTATGATGCTTCGAATATCCCCATCTTCAGGTATGTGCATCCTTCCTTGATATCTTAACAGTTCGTCTGCTTCCAGACTGTATCCTTCATACTTTGGATCTAATTGCCTCCCACTATGGAGGTTTGAAGTAACCTTTAAATACCAATTGTCTCCTTGGAGTTGCATCAACACATGTTCCCTGAGATTGACCTTTAAAGGTACCAAGGAGAAGACACATGGTCTCCTACTCAAGGCATTTGTGACCACATTTTCCTTTCCCTTAATGTATGAAATACCAAAATCGTACTCACTCATAAACTCACTCCATCGCCTTTGTCTGGCATTCAGATCCCTTTGAGTGAAGAGATGTTTTAAACTTTGATGATCTGTTTTGAGCTCAAAGTTTCGCCCCACAAGATAGTGCCTCCGAAGTTTCAGAGCTAGCATTATAGCTACGAACTCTAAATCATGAGTAGCGTAAATATCTTCGTGTTTATTCAACTTCCTTGACGCATAAGCTATCACTCCCCCATCCTGCATTATCACGGTCCCCAACCCTTGCTTCGAGGCATCCGTGCAAAATGTGAAGTCCTTTTCCATATCCGACACTTGTAGAATTGGTGCACTAGTTAGTAAACTCTTAAGCTCAATGAATGCACTATCACATTCTTCTGTCCATTCATACCTGACCTCCTTGCACTGCAAAGTGGTGATGGGTTTCGCTATTTTAGAGAATCCTTCCACAAATCTCCAATAATAACCTGCTAGCCCCATGAAGTTTCTCACCTCATGGGCATTTTCCGACACTGGCCACTCCATAATGGCCTTTACCTTTTCTGGGTCCACATAGATTCCTTCACCGGAAATGATATGACCTAAATAGTGGATCTCTTTCTAGAAGAAGGAACACTTCGACAACTTCCCATACAATTTGTTCTTTCTAAGGCAGGACAACACCACTCGCAAGTGTTCCTCATGTTCTCTTTCATTCTTGGAATAGATGAGGATGTCATCTAGAAAGACTTGTACAAAATGGTCTAAGTACTTTCATAATACACTTTTCATGAGGCTCATGAATACTGTTGGTGCATTGTTCAATCCGAAACGTATTACGACGAACTTGTAATGTCCAAACCAGGTTCGAAAGGTTGTTTAGGAATATCGCCTTCCTTAATCCTTAACTAGTGATACCCTGATCACAAATCGATCTTTGAGAATACCGCTGCTCCTTTCATTTGATCGAAGAGGTCATCTATTCACCGCATTTGGTACCTATTTTTCACTGTAGTACGGTTCAAGTCCCTGTAATCTATACACAATCGTAAGGAACCATCTTTCTTCTTTACAAAAATTACTGGTGCACCCCAAGGTGAGACATTGGGCCTTATTAGCCCCAGGTCCAATAACTCTTTCAACTGCATTTGCAACTCACAAAGTTCTGGTGCTGTCATCCGATACAGAGTCTTGGAAATTGGTTCTGCACTAGGTTTGATCTCAATAGAAAAATCAATCTCCCTCATAGGAGGTAACCCTGGTAACTCGTTTGAAAAAACATCCTTAAATTCTGACAATACCGGGTACTAATCCAAGGAGGGTCCCTTACTTTCATTCACTGCTTCCACCACATATAGTCGACACCATTTCCTCAAGCATCACTTAACCTTCATAGTTGAGATAAAGCGTAGAAACACCTTTCTCCGTATACCCTGGATCTCTACTAGACTTCCTTCATCGTCAACACAGAGCACCCTTTTTGTGAAACAATCTACCATAGCTCAATGGGATTCTAACCAATCCATTCCAATGATTAGGTCATACTCCCTGAGAGTAGTAATTTATACCTTCAACCTGGTAGTACACACTCCCAGGTCTACTATACAATTATCAACGCTAGGTCCTACCGCTTGTTTTTCCCCCGAAGCCATCTCGACTTGTTTAAAGTCATCGTGCTCGTAGGCTACCAACCCACTCTTTTCTAATGCAGGTGGTGAAATGAAACTATATGTCGCACTAGAATCAAATAAATTCTTTACATTGATATGATTTAGCGTACCTGACGACTCCACCACCATGGATTGATGTTCAGCCTGACGATTATTAACCGTTGCGTAAATCTAGTGGCTTCTACTTGCTCTTCCAATTGGGGCCTTTCCTTCTCTATGCACAAATCCTGATTGTAACCTGGGTAGTTACGTTGGTAATGGGGTCCTATGCATCCCCAATAGGTAACACGGGATTGAACTTGTGCACTGTTCTGTGATTGTCTCTGAAATGAGTTCCTTCCCCTGGAACCCCTGCCCCTACTAGCTACTCCCTGAGATGGTCGTGAACCTGCCTGTGTCATTGGTGATGAACGAGATGTTGCACTTGCTGCCATTGAAATCCATGCAGCTACTGTCCTTGGTGTGACTCTATTACCATATGGAGGTGGACTCGAGCCCCCTCCCTTGGGAAATGTCCTAGGGGCCTTCCCCACGAATCCAGGATGATGCGGAAAGGTCGGTCTTGTACCTCCGGTTAAGTTCATGTGCTCCTGCACATAACTTGCATTTTCAACAGCTTCCGCTACGGAAGATGGTTTCCACATCCGCACCATAGCCCTTATCTTAGGCTTTAACCCATAGACAAAGCGTTCTACCTGTCGTTGGTCATTATCCATATATGAAACATATTTGACCAATTCCATAAACCTAATCTCATATTCTTCTACGGTCCTGTTTCCCTGTACTAGAGCATGAAATGCTCCTACCTGTTGTTCCTCATAGTAAGCTAGCAGATATTTCCTTCGGAACCTCTCCTCGAAAAGTTCCCAAGATATGGTGTCCGGGGTAAGATGCGTTTGTCTTTCCAAGTTTCCCAACCAATTCAAGGCACTGTCTATCAACTAATAAATTGATATCTTCTCCTTTGAAGTGGACGCATAGTCTCTTAAGGCAAAACACCTTTTCATGCCTTCCAACCATGTTTCTGCACGTTCACTGGCGCGATCCCCGGAAAACTCCAAAAGTTTGATCTTCTGCAGTTCTCTAGTGATGTCTTCGAGTGGAGGTCCTCCCCCTGAATCCCTCGACGCTTCTGGATTACCCATTCCAGATGGTGGGGGATCCACTTCGACCCCTGTTGGTTGATGCCCCTTTAAATTCTCATTTATGGCCTCCAAAGAGTGCAGTATGAGAGCTAGTTCAGGCGATGGTGGTGGTGGCATTGGCAGTCCCTGTGACGAAGCCCCTCTGCCTCGATTTCCTTGAGTCCTAACCATCTTGTATTATTTAACCTGCATCAACCAAAGTTGTCAGGGTGAGTTTAAGGACGTTTCACATTTGTGCAACTTAAACTAGAAAACAGGGTTAGGCATAAGTTTTTTTTTACTTATCTGTAAACAGACGTTACTCTCTTTAGGGGAGGTGGCTAGGTTAGGGTTAAAGCATATAATCTTGATTTCTTCGCCTAAGAAAACTATTGACCCTCTCCCTGGTAGTTACGCTAGCACTGTACCACACTCGCCACAGTGCATCAGATCCCTTATATGGTGCTTTCTATTATACCCCTATTCTACCTTGACTATTTCCCATAACCTATATCAAAATCCCGCTACTCTACAAGGACTTTTAACCTGTAAATTATAAAGTTACACTATTACATTCATTAATCAAGGGGATATATATATATATATATATATATATATATATATATATATATATATATTTGATTAATAATAATAGGTTTCAAACCCATTATTAACATTAAAATTTTATAATGTTAATACGTTGTGCACAAAATTCTCCCTTACGGGCTTGGTGCTTGGCTTTGGCTTGTGGAATGGAATGGAAGGGCTTGGTGCTTGGCTCGATGGTTGTGGGCATGGAACTCAGTGCTTGGTTAAATTGGATAATGGGAGATTATACTTCGGGATAGTACTTTGTTACTATTGATAATTAATTTACTTGCATATGAATTTATTTTGTAAAAGCGATATGTGTGGCACGTTGGTGTTTGGTCATTTCTTAAGGCTTGGGCTTGGTAGGTGGTCGTGGGTTCAAAACCCATGGACCCCAAAACATTTCAATTTTTTTATAACTTTATCTATATATATATATATATATATATATCCTTTTTTTTATAATTAACAATTTTTTTTTATATCCAATTTAAATTAATTAATTTAAATTTTAAATCCCTAAATTAAAATAAAACCCAATTCATTTAATTTATTTAAACTATCAGAATTGTTTATTATATATTTTTTTTGAATAATTGAAATTAAAAAAATAAATTAATTGATAAATAAATGAAATAAATAAATATAAAAAAAAACTTACCTCACAGTTAATAGCCTAGACCTTGCATGTGATCCACCTGTTACCCCCTCTTATTTCTGGAAAGTAAAAAAAAGGCTATCATTTAAACCCTAAACGCCACCATTCCTTTCTCATTTGTTGGGTCGTCTGGTGCTTTTGCAGGCAGAGGGTGAAGGAGGGAGTTTAGGCATGGCCAAGGGTTTGGTTTCTCCCTCAGCCTTGTTCATTGAGCTATGTCTCTCTCGCTCTCAATGGGTGTGGAGCCGTGGGTTCTTCTGGGCGTGGCTCTTGGTGCTCAGAAACAGAGGTGAAGGCGAATGTGAAGTCCGCAGGATTCGAAATCGCACAAGGCTTTCTCCCTTAGTCGTGGCTTGGGGTTTGGCACTTACCTTCTCATGGCTGTGGGTCGAGTGGTCTAAGGCGCCAGACTCAAGTTCTAGTCTCGGAGAGAGGGCCTATGTTGGCTTCGCGTGGTGGCCTCTAGTGGCTGGCTGCTATTCTAGCACGAGACCACTGTATAGGCCACGGTTGGATTCACTCCTTGTGGGATTCCTCCTCATGGGACCTTGCACTTGGTTGTTGGGCTTTTACTGGACGCCTTGTGCACAATGTCCTCGTGGGCTCTTTCTCCAGGTAACTTTGTATTAAGTGCTTGGGCGCTAGTTCTGGTTTTAAGACCGTCGATGCATCAGATGCGTAGTGCTCTTGGTTTGCTTTCTTGGTATATCCGAAGAGATTTTAGCAGTCTGTGTTTTGTATATTCCGCTGTGAGGGGTGTTTTCAGATAGCTATGCAGCTCTCGTTTACATGTGTTCTCTCATGGCTTGTTTGTTGGGCGTTTGATGGCTCACGCGCTGTCTTTGTAATGAGTTATGTGTTGGATTATGAGTTAGGTGGAATGGAGAGGGCTTAGCGTTTGCGTTTCGCTTGGCTTTAGTGACTTATCTGTTGGCTGGACGTGTTGAGCATGAGACTTGGTTTGGTGCTTGTGCGCCGGATTGTATGTTGTTGTTTGACTGGTGTTGTGGATGCGTGGCTTCAGGGTATGGGATAGTCTGATCATTGAGACAACCATGAAAGATTATTATGATAATGACCTTGAGGAAATGATAGCAACGACTCAGAAAATGTTACTGTATGTGCCTCACTCTTTCTCATTTGAAAAATGTAGTGAAATTGGTAGATTATTCATTTCCTTCCTTGTCATAAGAAGCCCTTCAAAATTTTTGCTCGTGCAAGAATAAAAATGTTATAGTTTACACCTATATATTGTGAATTTCATCCACGATAAAATTTGTCTAATTTCAAAAACAGGATAGCTAGTCTGATGAAGTACTTGTATGGGATAAATGCAACATGGATGCACTTGCTTGCCCCAAACCATACGTATAAAATTTTCTGAAGTATATCATCATCCTTGGAATGCGATTTGTTATCTTTTTTTTTTGGTATCTGTTGACCATGCAACCAACTTGAGGTTTTTGATGAGCTGGGTGCACTGATTCTTAGGATTGTTATTAATATTTTTTGTAAAAACGATAGAGGAACAAAGTTAACAGTTATGAAAACAAAGAAGCTATAATCATATTAGACTTTGTAAGCTCATGTGTAGATCATATATAATCTTGCCCATGTTTTATGCTTAGTGATACAGGCAACCAGACACTATGTCATGTATTAGAGCTGATGTTTCTAATCATTTATGCCTAGTTTTCTGCAACAAAGGAAATAACAGGTTTTCCTTTGAGCAAACAATTGTGAGCTATTTTTTTTTTAAGAAAAAATTTAATGAATTTCTCTCCATTGGATATGGATATGCATTCTTTGAAGTTAATTTAGTACTATTTATATATCCCTTGGCACACTTGAATATGCATTTTTTTTTATACCTATATATATATATATATATATATATATATATATTTATTTTATGTTTTTCTAAACCTAATATTCTTTATTCTCTGCCCTTCTTACTTCTTGCAGGAGGTCAAGACTTCTACAGGTGCATAGGTGACTTGAATAAGTGAACAGAGACTTGACATTATGAGGGATTCACACTTCTCATTCTTTTATTTTTAGGGTTTTTTTAAGGTTTCAAGGTTTTCTTAAGATTCATCAAGGTTAAATGACTTGTATCTTGGGGAATTTTCTTCCCTACTAGGGAACTCAGTTCCATTCTAATTACAGGCCATTGTCATATTAAGCCATTTTTATTGTAATAGAAAAGAGAAGAATTTACCTCTACAGAGAATTATATTTCTGAGTTTTTATCCGAGCTTAAGAGACTCTTTCTAGTTCATTAAATTGGATGATATATACTTTTTTTTTTTAAATTTTACATTTTAGTTCTACGTAGGCCTTTAAGGCTCCAGATTGTGAACTACAGCTCTGATACCATGTGTAAGGCCTCTGTCCCCATAGAGCCTTATAAAACACAAGTTAAAAAAATAACTAGCAAGTGGATAAATGTTATTTTGTACAAATTAATCTTCAGCATTTAACCAACAAAAATTAAGTTTATTAACATCATGAAAATAAATTACATAACCATCACATAACACAACATAATCACTAAAATACATACCTCTGTCTGATGCTAATTCTCTAAACTTTTTCTGTCCTCGCTGCTACTCTACCCAAACTCTGCCCAAAACCGAATCTTCCTCCCTCCCAGCTAGGAACAGAGCCTGTCCGGCTCCCTAGATCTAGGATTCCATGAGGATTCCTGGCCCCCGAGCCCAAAACTCCCAACAACCTGGTGCACCCCTATAACAATCCACCCAAACTCCAAACCAAAAAAATACCCCCTAAACAGAAAATACAGTCCTCAACAGAAAATACAGTCCCTACTCTCCAAATGCTCCCTTTCCCTTCCCAATTCCCAAAGTCCCCTTTCTGAATGCCTCTGCCCCCTCATATCCCCTTCCATTCACCGCCTCCTACCTTCCTTTAATGCCACCCACCTTATCCCTCCATTCAATGCCCTTTCCCTTCATACATAAAGCTTTCTAATAATAAAAAAGTTATTAAGCCTTTAATTTGTTATCCAAACATTAAATGTGTTAATTAATCAACATATATTAAACAATAACTAATTAATTAATTAATATTATTAATAAATAATCATCATTTAACTAATACACATTAGGACAGTTAATTATTTAGTTAACTATACTTGATAAACCTTAAGCAACCATTTAACTAGGGTTGTTACAATTATGACAATAGGATATTTGTGTCACAGAAGGTGAGGATATGTTCATCACATTAGGACGACGAGGTTCTATTCATCACATTGCAACAATATGGTTATTTTCATCACATTGTGATGACGWGGTTATGTTTGTCACATTGCGAAAATATGTTTATGGCTAGTCATGTTCGTCACATTGCGACAATATGGTTATATTTATCAAATTATGACAATATGGATATGGCCAACCATGTTCAACCATTGTCAACCATGGTCAACCATAGTCAACCATGGTCATGGTCAATCAAGGTCAACCATATTTATGTTCGTCACATAGCGACAATATGGTTATGTTCATCACATCGTATGTTCAACGTATAAGGCTAGGTTCATATGTTGTTTTTTCACATTATGACGATAAGATATTTGTGTCACAGACGGTGAGGATATGTTCATCACATTAGGACGACGAGGTTCTATTCATCACATTGCAACAATATGGTTATTTTCATCACATTGTGATGACAAGGTTATGTTCGTCACATTGTGACAATATGGTTATGGCCAGTCATGTTCATCACATTGCGACAATATGGTTATATTCATCAAATTGCGACAATATGGTTATGACAAAACATGCTCGTCACATTGCAAAAAATATTGTTATGGCCACTCATGTTCTTCACATCGCGACAATATCGTTGTGTTCGTCACATTGTGACAATATGGTTATGACCAACCATGTTCAACCATTGTCAACCATGGTCAACCATAGTCAAGGTCAATCAAGGTCAACCATATTTATGTTTGACACATTGCGACAATATGGTTATGTTCGTCACATCATAAGTTCAACGTATAAGGCTAGGTTCGTAACATTGCAACAATATGGTTATGTTCGTCACATCATATGTTCAGCATATAAGGCAAGGTTCATCACATTGTGACAATATGGTTATGTTCGTCACATTGCAAGGGAGGGGATAAGTTCGCCAGATTACAACGACAAGATATTTTCATCACAATATGATGACAAGATATTTGCATCACATTGCAATGATGGGGCTACGTTCAGCACATTGCGACGAAAATATATTGTTTGTCACATATTGATGATGATGGGGATATTGCGACGAGGGGTTTATGTTTATCACATTACAACGACATGTCATTTAAGTAAAAAGTGGCAATGTGATGAACATAAATGTTGTATGTTCATCATATGTCGAATGGATATGTGATGAAAATAAACGTCGTATGTTCAGCACATAGCGATGACAAGATATTTATTTCGACAATGGGGTGATGTTCATCACATTGCAACAATATGGTTATGGCTAGTCATGTTCATCACATTGCAACAATATGGTTATGTTCGTCACATTGTGATAATGTGGTTATGGCCATTCATGGGCATTGCAACAATATGGTTATGTTCGTCACATTGCGACAATATCATTATGACAAGTCATGTTCATCACATTGCGAAAATATGGTTATGTCCGTTAAATTGCGAAACTCGACGCAATGTTCGTCAAATTGAAAGACTCAACACTATGTTCGTCACATTGTAACAACATTTCGTTTAATGAGTTATAGTTATTATAAGAGCATTGATAACAAATCATATGGATCTTTGTAGATGATGAGTTATATTGTTCTAAGGACATTGATAACAAATCTACTTGATTTATACATTATAGATGATCATTTATATTTATCTTAAGAACATTTAAAGGAAATCAACTTGTTTTACCAGTTGTAGATGACAATTTATACCAATTCTAAAGACATTGATAGAAAATCAACTTGAAATTTGATGATGATTTATTATTGTTATAAGGATTTATTATTGTTACAAGTCTCCTACCCATAGAAAACTTTCATTCAAATCCATATTTTGAAACCATTAAAATAAAGAGGAGTGTTATGGTCATTTATAACTATATAATCTATATTTTTAATTATATATTATATAGTTAAAAAAAATCTAAATTTTTTTAATATATAAATAATTAAAATAATGTTTATTACTATTATTATATTGAATAGAAAAATAAATAAAAAACTAAAATATAGTTTATTACTATTATTCATTAAAAAATATATATTTAATAGAAAAATATAAAAACTAAAAATACAATTTATGTATTCATATTAATTTATTAATAAATATTTGAAAAAATCTAAATATAAAACATTTGTAGTTTTTTTCAAAATTAAATATATTTACAATTTTTTAAAGATGAAATAACAATTCAACTCAGTTAAAATACATTAATACACTATTAAAATAATATATTAATAAAGTAGTAATACATTATAAAAGTATTAATATATTAATATAAATTAAAGTATTAATTTATAATATTGTACAATGTAACATATTAATTGATTTTTAAAATTAAAAAATAAAACCCAGTTTTGATCATTGAAATGGATTAAAATTTATAATCCTAAAATTTCATTTAATCAAATTAAATTAGATTTTTTAACAAAAAATTATTTAATTTAGAAAATAATTGTAACATATTAATTGATTTTTAAAATTAAAAAATAAAACGCAATTTTGATCATTGAAATGGATTAAAATTTGTAATCTTAAAATTTCATTTAATCAAATTAAATTAGATTTTTTAACAAAATTTTATTTAATTTATAAATAATTGTATTGTAAAATGATTAATTTTATTTACAAATAATAATTACCTTTAAAAATATGAAATTATAAAATGTAAAATTATATTTAATTAATTTATTAAAAAATTAATTAAAATTATATTTAATTAACTAAAAATTAATATATTTACAATTTTTTAATTTTTTAAAAATTAATTTTGTTTAAACTTATAATATTTAATTATATTAAAATTTTATAAGATTTAAAATTATATTAAAAATAAAAATTTAAAATTATATTAAAATTTAAAATTATATTTAAAATAAAATTTAATTATATTTAATTAATGTAAAATTAAATATATTTACAATTTTTTAAAAATTAAATTATTTATAACTTTATAACTGTAATCTAATAACCTACATATATGCGCAATCAATTAAAACGCCCACAAAAAGCTTTGTTCATTGAAACGGGGAGGTTGAAATGCGAGAAAGCTTTGTTCATTGAAACGGGGAAGTTGAAACGCCCAGGGAAGGTTGGAGGTTGAAACGCCCATACAAAGCACTTGCACTTCACTTGACATCCAAGTGGTCATAAGCATTCGCCATGGTTAAAAAAATGAGGGCACATTGTAAAATTTTTTAATTTACATCCAAATAATTTTTGTTGTTATTTTTTAATCAATTAAATGTGGTAATTTTGTGGTGAGCAAAAGTAATTTTTTAATTTTATTTAGTAAATGTGAAAAAGTAATGACATAAACTATAAGTGTTTATAAACTAGTACAGTCGTTAACTTGCTGCTGAGAACGCCGAAAGGAATCAGATGAGCATCCCCCAATATAAAAAGTCTCTGGTAATCCATCTGTGGTAATATGAAACGTTTGGCTACATGGTTTAATCCTACTTAATCATTTAAACGTGGCAATTGCATATCCTTACAGTAATTTTTTAATGTGATTAAGTAAATGTTAAAAAGTAAACATGTTAACAAATGCCTTTATAAATGCAAGAAAGTTATGAACAATAAATCTGACCCATTGATTTTGGAGGACGACTAAGAATATGCCAGCATCTTCAATGCATAGCCATCAGATTAGGGTTTAAGGTTAAATAAGATTAAAAGATCATTAATTGTGCCCATTGTCAATAGGTGTACGCCTTTTAACATAATGAAAAAAAATTAATTTATCAAAATCTCATTCATGGATGATTATTAAAGAAGACCACTAATTGTCAACCCTAAAATTGAAATTAATGATTAAAAAGTTGATTAATCCACGAATCCAATAAAAATACCTTATCTGCTTAATTATTATTTGTAGTTACAGCTATTTGGTATGATCTACAGACAGTGAATGATGTGATAACGGGAGTAGTTTTCTACGTCATGCAACGTTACTTGAAGATTCGGCTGTCAGCTGGTAATAATTTTCATCATAGTTTAGTGGCAATTGTCTTTGCTGTCTTCAGAGCAATATCGACTCTGATGTCTTATTACTAATTCGTTCAGATGTGATGAACTATTGCTGTATTGCAGTTGGAGAACAAAGCTAGCAAGATGCTTATGAAAAGAGAACTTGCTGTATTTCATTTTAAAAACATTTTTTTAAGATGAATGGATTAAACGGTTATTAATTCTGAATTCTCATTCATGAGACAACTCAGGTGACTTCTACATCTTTATACAATACTATTGTCAATACAACGATTGCGATTTCAAATATGGTTGGCCAATACAAGTGTTTCATGAAAGCCTTTGAAGTGATCCAAGAAGCTTCCATTCATTCTAAGTTATGAAAGCCTTTGAAGAGATCAAAGAAGCTTCCATTCATTCGAAGTTGTGAAAGGAAGATTTATGAGAAAGCTGGTTTTCTTTAATATTTGCTTCATGATTGCTTCTGCATTGAGTATGAACTTAATCAATAAAGGAATCCAATTATATTTAATTGGATTAGTATCGATTATATTTACAATTAGTATCAATGTTTATTGGTCCATGAGTTTAATTTTTCCAACCTTCAACTTTTGCATTATCTTATCCCTTAAATTTTATTTTTGCTTGTAACTTTACTTTTTTTCATTACCTCATGCCAAATATTATTATTTTATTTTATTAATATTGTTAAGGTAAAATACTTTCACTTAAAAAATAGTTATTAATGGGTTAATAATCAAATTTTGAGATGAAAATGATGGATAATTAATTGGTTAATAATCAAATTGTGACATGAAAATAAAACTGTATTTGATGTTATAATAAGCACACACAAACTTTTTAAACTTGAGAATTATTTTGCATTATATTGAGATCTGGTTTGCAATAAAATTATTTAACATTATTTTGTTTGTAGTCAAATTATTGGTGTTGCAATAATAAAAATATTATATTGATTTTTTATTTAAATGAAATAATCTAGTTTCAAATTTTAGTAAGTACGATTTTTTTAATATATATATAAAAGTGTATAACTTTCCAAAATTGACTTAAAACATATATAATAACTCAAATTAATTTAAAAATGATCATTAATAAAATATTTTATAAGTTTAAGGGATTAATTTTACTTATTCTTGTTAATATCCTTATATATTTGACTAGTTCCTTACCATATAAATTTTTATAAATTAAATACATTGGTAAAAATACTTTATTATTTTTTAAAAATTTAATTTTTTAATCTCTATTTAAATGAAAAAATTAATATACAAAATAGTGTAAATAGGTTTCTTATATATTTATAGAATAAATAAAATATTTTCTTTAAAAAATTGACAATAAACTTACTATAGAATTGTTGTGCAACTTTATAAATTTTTTTAAGTATTTAGCAAGGAAGTCTTCTCTTCAACATCTCTATTATAAGAAGCTTTGATACCTATGATATTAATGTATCTTAAGACACAATTTATTAAGAGGAATAAAAAAATTACATTATTGAAACAAGTATCATTATAAAAAAAAATTACATTATTGAAATCATGTCATGCAAATTACATTATTGAAACCATGTCAACATCTTGAAGATACTTATACCAATACGAGAGTTTTCTCCTATATACAAAATATTTTATTTTCTTCATAAAATTTAAGTTACGAAATATAAAATAACTACTATAATTGTAAATTTCCTTTACAAATTTTGTTACTAAATAGTTCAACAAACATACATGTCAACATTGTATTTCACATCCAATATATGACATGACATGTTTTCAATTGACTCAAATGAAAAACTTAAGATGTGTATTTTAAAATATAATTTCAAAAAAAATATTTAAATTATATGTAGAAAATTACTAATTTTTTTAACAAGAACATGTTGGAAATTTATATTAAAAAATGTTTGTGCTAATGCACTTTACATCGAGGCAAAAGTATGACAGTTCATTGAACTGTTTTCAGAGAGATCTCTGAGAAGTCGGTTGTGTACAATTCTTGAGCTTAAAATTGCTCCCAAAAGAACTGTTAGTATTCCATGTGAAGATGGTTACAAATGAAAACAAAGTAAACAAAAAATTACTAATCATCGAAAGGACCTGTTAGAAATTGTTGGTTGCTTCTACATCTGCCTGAAAAGTTGCTTGAATTGTTGTTGGAGTTTGAATTCCATCTTCTGGGTTGTGCACTGTTGGTGTTGGGTCTAAAGGGGCCTGGTTATGTTCATTGATGACTTTTGAATGAAAAGTTGATGGAATCCTTGATTCAACCAGCTCAATTGAGATTGTAGGATGTTGAGGACGACATAGGGGATTTCCAAATTGATGTCTAAGTAGACTGATATGCCTGGTCTTTCTATTAACCCCGTGAAGAATGACCAGGAGATCTTGATTATGCTTGTGTTCCTGAGTCTACAACAGACTTTGGAGAGCTACACTGTGATGTCAAAGCTCTTGATTCTTCACTTAAAGTTCTCAGAGTTGCATTCCCATTCTTTCCCTTGAGGTTCTGATTGCAACTCTCAAATCTTGATTTTGGTCTCGTAGCTCCTCTATGGCATAGGAGGGGTAGGAACAAGGAGCTCCAGATATTCTCCACATGTTGAGAAGGGGAAATAGATACTCAGAGTCCTGTAATTATTTTATGGAGTACAAATACATCTCTGGAGGATGCAAACGATGACAAATCCACATATAAGATGAAGAATTGCCACTTGCATGAGGGATAAGACACGAGAAATGTAGTTACCATGGACCAAAGGACATCTCTTTTGATGATGTCATGGAAGCGATGGAAGACATCAGGGAGTGTTGAAGGATTGTGCAGCATATGTGCATAAGATAAGCGCTGATGCGGCAAGGCATGTGGGAAAATATGTGAGGGATGGTCGAGGTGCCACAAAGCCAAAGGTATATCTTCATGTCAGAGGGAAATAAGTACCAACTGCCCAGGGAACGTGAGTGTTTGGGACTGAAAAGGAGAGACAGGGTGGTGGAGAGAAGGAGCTAAGATGGAAGGGAAAGTCTGAGGATGACAGGGCTGCTACAAAGACTGGGACCCAGGTGAATATGGGGATATGACCATCTTTGGTAGTCCTTAAGGAATCCACACATGGGACTTGATTTGATTAATGGAGAGAAGGCTTTGTTCCTTGGTTTTAGCTTATTTTTCTTGTTTATCATCTTCTTGATTTTGGGAGCAGAGGATATGGAAGAATTGGATCGATGATATCATGATGATGGGTGTTTATTTTGCTTGTTTTATGATAAAAAAACTATATTTTCACAAGTTCTTCAACTTCTGGTATACAAAAGTATTTTTTTTATTTAGAATTTTACTTTACGTAAAAAAAAAACTTGTGTTCAAGAATTTTGTTAGCTTTCCATGGACTATTTTCAAATTTTTTTATTGAGATTTGATATGTCAATTTGACAATTGTTTAACAATATGTTCCTTAAACATGAAAGGAATGATAATGAGTTATTTTTCTCCCAACAATGTATCTATTATTTTTATTTTTTTTTAACAAACGAAATATACTGCAACAATCTACAGAGACTCTATTTTATTATGACTATAATTTTGAATCTAATAGATGAATATTATAATTTCTAGAATTTTTTTAAGTTTACCAAGATGAAAACATTGCATATTTTAAACACATGTTTTCCCCCACCTACTATCTATCTTAATTTTTACATAAATGTAAAATCTAAAAATACCCTTTTGAAAAGAATAGTTTAAGGATTATGAATATAATTTTTTCTAAAATTTTATATTTCATTTCACTGAGTCATAATGTCAACTGAAAATATTGTGCAGTGATTTTTAAAAAAAAATAAAATAAAATTAGATAAAATATAATGAAAATGAAAAAAATATATATCCATTGAAAGTAGATTTAATTTTGCAAATGTTGGTATCATTTTCGAAACCAAATTCTGAGTATTTGCAGGATTCCACAACCTCCAAAGTTCAGGTAAGATAGAGGGAATTTCTCGGTTTCTGCAAACAGTCCCATTCGCTAGTTTTCGGTCGAAAGAATTTTTTTTTGGCTGAAAAACATAATTCTAATGGAATTCGTTAAAATTAAACGGTTTCCTAGCTTATCGGATGAAAAATCCTTTTTTCGGTTGAAAGATGGGTGAGAGAATTTCGTCGGCTAGAAACAATGAAAAGACACGTCGTATTGTTTCACTTCGCGCCAAATCCTATAAATATGCTTTCGACCAAACACATTTAACACAATTCATTGCTTGTTTCATGGTTTTCTAGAGCACCTAAACAAAGTTTTGAATCATCTTTTTCATTTTTTTTGAACAAGGTTATTGATGTTTTGAATGCAAAAAAAAAGTTTATTTTTTTTAAGTTCAAGTTTTTATTGGAATAACAATTTATATATTGAAAGCTAAATGTTGAGAATTGTTTCAAGGTGAACCCTTTGTTGAACATAAAATATGATATTAGTTTTTAATAATTTTTGTGACAATGAAGTTTTTCTGAGACTATTCTGAAATGTTGATTTTGTTAAAAGTTTTTACAGATAACTATACTCATGGGAAACAAAAGTTTGCGCAAGAGAAAATTTAATCGCACTCGAGATGAAACTCACCATAACGATCAAAGGAAAGAGAATTATTGGAGAAATAAACGAGAACGTGCAAATATTGAAATAAGAAATGATGATAATGTAAATAGAGATTTTCAACAAGAAGAAGTCCAACTAGGTATGCATGCACATATTTTCTATATTAAAAGTATAGAATTCAAAGTTAAAATATTGTTTAATATATTTGATTGTAATTATGATTTGATGTTTTCAAAAAACATAAATAGATTTATCTCATAACGTCGATGAAGATGTTGAAACTGAAATTGAAGCAGAAGACGAATCACCTATAGATATATACATAAATTTAGATAATACAAGATGAACACTTGCATTTATTCGAGGGTTCCCTCCTAGCGAGGAATCATATGACGCCTGGGTGGATGACTATATCTCTGAATTGGCCCTTAGGCCTCTGGATCAGGCACGACCTTTGTCGGAATTTCACCTTTTGAATTATAAAACGAGCAAGGTCGGAGCCACCTTGGTTATTAAGATCCATTATTCCCTAGGAGATAGCATTTATTTCATGTCGGCATTGTTTTCTATTGTTCGCAAAGCCAACAATCCCAATCTTCCACCCATTTTTCCGAGTGAGAATCATAGTATTAGATCCACTACTATCTTAAAGCAGTCCATTGCAGTTGTTTTTTTCACATAGTATGTTATTTCTTACTTTTTCCAGCTGCCTATTCGAGGACCTCCTCGGGTCGAACAAATGCCCACTACTCTTTCTTCTACTACATTTCACTTGGAGGATATCAGAGAGATAAAGAATTCTATTGGAGGGGTATGTGATTACAACCATAGCCATATATCCATATGCTTGCAGTATTGATTCATATAGTTAACAACATGTGTTTCTTATTAAGAGATCACAAGTTCAAATCTAGAGGGGTAGAGTATGTATATCCTGGACTAAGGATGTCTCATACACCAGTTTGGTGTTTGACTTGATCGTGACTTTAAAAATAGGTTATTATTATTACTTACAACTATTTGGTATGATCTATAGACAATGAATGATGTTAACGGTAGTAGTTTTCTACGACATGCAACGTTACTTGCAGATTTGACTATCAGTTGGTAATAGTTTTTATCACAGTTTAGTGGCAATTGCCTTTGTTGTCTTCGGAAAAATATTGATTCTGATTTCTTATTACTAATTCGTTCATATGTGATGGACTATTCATTACTCTTTGGGTATTGCAGTTAGAGAACAAAGCTTGCAAGATGCTTATGAAAATAGATCTGAGCCTCTGAAGGACTTTGTTATTGAGATCTTGTTTGCAATAAAA
>JASDQU010306856.1:49023-61340 GCA_032191745.1 Picea mariana | reverse complement strand
AGTACTAGCCCTTATTCTTCACTTGTAGTCATGGTCCTGTTGTGCCAGGAATTAACAACCCTCCATTTTCTTGTACTTTTTGCTTGATAAACCCCCTCACTCAAGAAAATGGATCCCCTTTATTTTCTCTTCTTTGAAAAATTCTTGACTTGAGTTTTTCTTTATGAGCTATCTCTCACTCTAAGCAAGCTACCTTTTTCCAAGTTTAATTGAGATTGCGATTTTGGATTTTCACTTAGAAAATTTTTCAAGCTACTTGGGTTGCTTTAAAAAAATGAGTTTTTTACTTTCGGTGAAGTTAGTACAAACTCCTCTGGTGTAAACCAGAGGAGTTCTCTCCAACAACTCTGGTAACCACCAGGGAGCCCTTTTCTTTTTCTCTGAAACACCACCACAGGAATTCACATAAACTCCTTCTGTTTGATCAGAGGAGTTCGTATAAATTCCTTCGGTAAAACCAGAGGAGTTCGCACTTTACCTCCCAATGACCATCGTTATACTTCATATTAAGTCCTACGATATGCACCAGATACTTTGATACAAATTCCTCCAGTGTGTACCATAATATTTCCCTCCAACATCAACGACGTGATTCATTCCGACCTCATTTGTTTACCCATTGGCTATAAATAGATACTCGCACCTAAACCCTTATTTTCACCATGGAAGGGAGAGTAACACCAAGCGATGAAGGCTCTAGCCTGGAGCTTCCTTGCTCTCCACCAATCAATACCTTCCACGTTTCAATTAATTGCCAAGCAGGGATTATTTTACGGGCTAAATTTCACTCATGGGCTAATTTTCCATGGTTTTTACAAAAACGAGATTCGTTATTTTAAAAATGATTCACCCAAATTCTATAAGATAAAATTATTTTACCTTAAAAATCGCCAAAAAATTATAAAAATTATAAAAACTATATAAAATACTTAGAAATTTGAATATTTTTACAAAAATATCGCCAAACATTTATAGTTGACATATGAAGGATTAGTAAGATTCGCCAAGGTTGCTACATTTTAAAATAAATTTCCATCCTTAAAATCATCCCTGTTGCCAAGTAAGCCCTAAATTTGACCATTCTAGATTTTAACCTTGTATAATATTTAGTGCAAATAGATTTTCAGTAAAAGAACAGAAAAATATACAATGGAAAATACAAACATTACACAGAGATTTTTCCCCCAGAAACCCAAATCGGGAAAACAAGCATATTCTATATTCATTTATAATGATACATTGTTTACAATACAATATACATATAGGAGCCAATGACATCCAAAACCCTAATCCAATGACTTGGATTAGTCAACAACCCTAATTCCTTAACTGGAAATAGAAAACCATCGGCAAAAAACCATGTGCCGAAACAAATCGCCCAAAAATGCGATACGTTTCTCGAGGAAAAAAAATTTCTCGAGGGCGCTGCCCCCGAACCCTTGCACACTCGGCGCAATGAAGAAACTACTACTTGTGCAAAGAATATAACACATACCCAACATTCTCCCACTTGTTGTTTTCTTTGCATACAATGGGTTACAAGGTTACATAGTCAACAATCCAAGGAAGAAATTCCCATGGATCCTCTACACCAAGAGAACTTCTCAGTGCTCACAGATTTTTTTAATGAATCTGCAACATTCTTCAAAGTGTCCACCTTCATCAACAACACTTTCTTTTATTCAACCATCTCTCTCACAAAGTGATATGTAATATCAATATTCTTTGTCTTTGAATGATAAGTCGTGTTCTTCACCAAAAAAATTACACTCTGATTATCACAATCTATCCGTACAGCTTGTTGTACTAACCCAATACCCAAACACAATATTTGTAACCATATTGCTTCCTTACTTGCATGAGTAGCTGCCATGTATTCAACTTCTGTATTTGAAAGTGCCATTACAACTTGTCTTTTTCTCATCCAACTTATTGCTCCTCCAAACACGTTAAACACATACCCACTTGTAGATCTCCTACGATCCAGATCTCCAGCCCAGTCTGCATCCACAAAGCCATGTATATCCACCACTCTGTCCAATCCTGATCTTCCTTGGTATCACAATCCATAATTAGTAGTGCCACACAAATACCTGAAAACCCTTTTTACTATTGTCCAATGCTCCTTCCCTGGTTTTGACATATACCTGCTCAAAACTCCCATTGCATGTGCAATGTCCGATCTAGTACATAACATTGCATACATCAAACTTCCAATTGAACTCACATATGGAACACGAGACATGTCCTCCTCTTCATATGTCTTGGGACACTGATCCACAAATAAATTTACACCAACAGGAATAGGAACCTTGACCGGTTTACATCCCTACATATTAAACCTTTGCAATATTGTCTCGACATATTTTCTCTGATTTAACCATAGTTTCCCCTTTTCTCGATCTCTTTTAATTTCCATGCCCAAAATGAAATTTGAAGCATCGAGATCCTTCATGTCAAATTTAGAGGACAACTGAGTTTTTCACATCCTGGATAATCTCCTTGTTGTTTCCTATCAACAGCATGTCATCCACATACAAGACCAAAAAAATCAAATGATCACCAATTAATTTAAAATACACACAGTGATCCTCTTTGCTTCTTGTGAAGCCAAGTCCCAGCATATAAGTATCAAATTTTTGATACCACATCCTTGGTGATTGTTTTAAACCATACAGGGAATTTTTTAGCTTGCATACCAACTCCTTCTTTCCCTTCACAACATAACCTTCTAGTTGCTTCATATAGATTTCTTCTTCCAGATCCCCATGTAGGAATGTTGTCTTCACATCCATCTGTTCTACTTCAAAATCAAATGCAAAAACAATAGATAATATAAATATTATAGAGGTTAAATTGGAAACAGGAGAAAAAATATCACCAAAATCAATTTCCTAAACCCAGGAATAACCCTTTTTTACTAACCGAGCTTTGTATTTCTCCATTTTTCCTTCTTCATTAAGCTTATTTTTAAATACCCATTTGCTGCCAATAGGATTTCTTCCAGTTGGAGACTCCACTAGATCCCAAGCGTCATTCTTATCCAAAGCTGCCATTTCTTCTTCCATGGCCCTTTTCCACTTAACTTAACCACTTTACCACAAATAGTAAACTTAATTTAACCACTTTTTTCCACTTAACCTAACCACTTTACCACAAATAGTAAACTCTCCACTTCTAGTTGCAAATAATTTATTTTTAATTATTTTCTTCTTGCAACAACTTAACCCATGATTAACTCCTAGTTTCACCCACTATGACTAGCCAACTTCTTCTATGATTTTCTAGAATAATTTGACTTCTTGACCTTCTAGGGGCTTCTATATAACTCAAGAGGGTTCTTCAACTTCACAAGGCCATAAATCTCTAACCGTGAGGAGTTATGTGACATTCCACATATCACCAGAAATGGCATGACATGTACTATCCATCTAGAATAGTATTACATGCAAATATACTAATATCCATACCATTATACATCAAACAAGATTAAGTCCCTTAAACATACTATTGGGGCTACCAAAATTCGCTACCGAACTTGCTTCAAGGGTTGAAATCAATGACAACCAACCCAATTAATCAACAATTTCAGACCTTGATATTTTGCAGAGACATAGGAGACATACAAAAGTACCTCAAGTAAAAGTTTCAGAATCTGATTTTCAAAATTGGATTGGCATGATGTACAAGTTCGTTCTTGGGAATAAACCCGAAACAACAAGCTTTGGGAAAGTTGGCATTTGGAAATTTAAAATTGGTTAGACCTAGTAAAGGCAGAAGTAGTGAGTAGACATGGTAAAGGCAAAAGTAGTGAGTAGAATTGGTGAAGGTAGAAGCAGTGAGTAGACCTGGTAAAGGAAGAAGCAGTGATTAGACATGGTGAAGGTAGAAATAACAAGTAGACTCGGTGAAGGTTGGTGCAACTCAGAGATTGGTGTCTCTTGCTAAGTTGGTTCTTAGCGGTGTGGATTGGTGTCTACGAAGATACGCAAGAGATTGATTTCTCATGATTAGTTGGTGCTTAGCAGTGACGATTGGTGTCTCTAGTATATTGGTGTCTACGAAGATATGTAAGAGATTGGCATATCTTGCTAAGTTGGTGCTTAGCAATGGGGGTTGGTATCTCAAGTACATTGGTGTCTACGAAGATATGTAAGTGTAGGTTGGTGCCTACTAGGATTTGTACCAATGGTGATTGGTTTCTCCAGTAGGTTGGTGTCTACAAATATTTGTAACTGTAGGTTGGTGTCTACAAACAATTATAAAGAGAAGTTTCATGGTTTTCTCCCAAAAGGGTTTACACGTAAATCTTGTGTTCCATGTTCTGCATTTAATATTGATTGTTTTCTTATGGTTGATGAATGCTTGAAAAATTAAAAATTGTCTTACACTAATTCACCCCCCATCTCAGTATAAGTGTGGGCTCAACATATTCTTCATTGCTAGCACACAAAGCACATTGTGTTGGTCTTGCAAGTCCTTTTTTCCTTAAATTCTTTGTTGTTAGGATTTTCCCATGAGCCAATGTCCAATAGAATAGGTTTATCTTCAACAATCCATCACTACACCATATGTTCTTCTAGTGGGGCAACCAATGAGCTAAAGTATAGGCCTCTAAAAGGAAGGTATACCCTTATTTGACTATATACTGGGCTACCCCCCATCCCCTTCAGTCATTTCCAACAATATTTAATGGTGCACATCCATAAAGGGCTCGATCGATAATGTTGACAAGGTGTGCAATAGGCTCTGGTGAAGAACCAAAGTTCCAACCTTTCGATGACCCCGAAATATTTTCCCAATTCAAGATGTCCTAAAGAGTATGATGGTTCATTCCATCCATCCACCTTTTCAATGGAGATAAATCCACCCTATTGCACATAGCATGCATACCATTGATGCCATCATCCCAAATCCTCACATTCTTTCCACTTTTTGGAGACCAAGTCAAATTTGACTTAACTAGAGGGATATCCTCTCTCAGGAACTTAAAGACTGGGAACTCTCTTTGCATTTTTAGAAGGTTTTCCACACACCTTAATCTTATGCCTATAAAATACCTTTTCTAGAGGACCTTCTTTCTCCAGTCTGAAGAATCAATAATCATTCTCCAAAGTAATTTTGCTCCAAGGGCCACATTCATCAAAGTTGGATCTTTAATGCCAAGTCTACCTCTTCCCTTTGGGATTCTTAATGTCTTCCAACTCACAAGATGATACTTCCTCAAGTTTGATTTTCCACCCTTCCATAAAAAATTCATGATGTTCATAGAAACTTGATTTATGATGTTAGTAGGAGCCAATAATGTTGAACATTGATATAAAGAGAGAGAGGAGAAAACATAATTAATAAGGATGAGCCAACCAATAGGGTTAAGCCATTGTGATCCTGATTTCCCAAACTTAATTCTGATCTTTTCCAATATGATAACCTAGGCTTGAGTAGAGGACCCTTTAATCGAAAAGGGAATTCCAAGATATTGAAAAAAGAACTAGTCCTCTACCAGCAAGAGCTTGATAGTTCTAGAGATCAGATGCATTACCTGCAAGCTAGAGTGCTAGCAAAATATTTGACATTTCTTTCTATTGATTGCCCCTCCAAATGCATCCAAAAAGGAATCCAAAACTCTTTTAAATATGTTTGCNCATTGTGATCCTGATTTCCCAAACTTAATTCTGATCTTTTCCAATATGATAACCTAGGCTTGAGTAGAGGACCCTTTAATCGAAAAGGGAATTCCAAGATATTGAAAAAAGAACTAGTCCTCTACCAGCAAGAACTTGATAGTTCTAGAGATCAGATGCATTACCTGCAAGCTAGAGTGCTAGCAAAATATTTGACATTTCTTTCTATTGATTGCCCCTCCAAATGCATCCAAAAAGGAATCCAAAACTCTTTTAAATATGTTTGCAATGGTAAGAGAATCCCCTCCAATCAACAATGTATCATAACAAATTGAGAGCGATGTATAGTCTTAGTGCCTCTAAGAATCCTTATCCGTAGAAGTTTGGTTGCTACTCTTTTCTATTCCATCTTGCGAATAAGAGCTTCAACCATGATTATCAACATTAATGGGGAGAGATGACATCCTTGACTCAGACCCCTACTTCATTGGAAGAAGGAAGCTAGCCAACCATTACCTGGGGGGGGGGGCGCCTATCTAAGGTGAGATGACACATGAAGCTATCCAACAAACAAAGTTAGTACTAAAACAAAATTTATCCAAAACATTAAATAGAAAGGAATTCCTTACCCATTTGAAGGAATTGGCCATATCTAATTTTATTACCATTCCCTTTTCTTTTGCTTCAAAGCTAGAATGGATCACTTCTTGCACCAAGATAATATTATCAATAATCAATCACTTTTTCATAAAAACACCTTGATTAGTTGATATAAGCTTAGGAAACATATTCTTCATTCATCTTGCGATTATTTTTAACATGATTTTGTATGAGGTATTACAAAGAGAAAGAGGACGAAATCTATTAAAGGAAGATGGATTGGGTTCTTTTGGGACAAGTGATAAAAAAGAGGAGTTCATGCTTCCTCCCAACCTAATGATTTTTTGGGCATACAACAACATTATTTTAAGGTCATATTTGATTAAATCCCAAAAAATGGAAATTGAGAATCCATCAAGCCCAATGTCTTTGTCAGGGTCAAGGCTCCAAATCACACTTTTGATTTCTTCTTCTTCTATTGGTCTTGTCAGATCACTATTTTATGTATTAGTGACTACTACTGGTGTATGTTCTAGTAGTTCGACCTCTTGAGCATGATCTAACTTAGATTCATGATTGAATAAAGTGTTGAAGTGTAGATGTCCTACCTTCTTGATTGCTTTAAATTTTGTAATTTTGGAGCTATCTTCCAGAGTGATTTCCTTTATATTATTTTTGGATAAGTGCGCCATTGCTTGCTTGTGGAAGAAACAAGAGTTTTGATCCCTTGCTTTAAGCCAAAGGATGTGTAAATTGAGGCACCATTGCTCCTCTTCATGCCTCATAACATGTTGAAACTATTTTTGTAGATCAACCTCTTGTTGTTGCAACTACATAGAGATATCCTCTTCTTCCATTTTCTCTTGCACCTCACTAATATTCACTCTAATCCTTTCTTTCTCAATGGAGGGGGAGACATAATAGTTTTTTACTCAATCCTTTAATAATAATTTGGCCAACTTAATCTTTTGCTCCCATATGTAAATATGGGTTCCAGGTATCCAAGTGTTCCAACAATCCTAACCTGGTCAATTGCTTATTGATTATTCATGCAAAGGGGATTATACTAAAAGGGTTGCAAGGCGTAATCAGGATATCTTTGGAAATGAAGGGAGATAGGCTTATGGTCTGAAACAATGGAAGGGAGAATCATGGATTTGAAGGTATAGTCATACAATATAAGCTTGTTGTGGATTATGAATCTATCCAACCTAGAAGCAATGTTTCCTAGGTCAACTTGCTTGTTAGTCCAAGTGTATTTCCACTTCACAGGTTTGGCATCCACTAAATCCCATTCACCAATCAAATCCTCCATCTTTTCTTTGAAAGGGTCTTGAACTACACTTCCCCCCCTCTTTTCATAATTGTGCATAATTGTATTAAAATATCCAGCTATAATGCTATTAGATATGAATTCAGAGTTTGACAAGTTCATGAGAGTTCTCCAACAAATTTCTCTCTCCATGTAATTCGACATATAAAGGTTATAAATTCTTATATATTTCCCTGACTGAATGATTTTAAATTTTGTCAAAATCAAAATTTTGAGTTTGAAAGGAGTATTCAATACTTACCAACTGAGGGTTCCAAAGAGAACATAGGCCCCCTAACATGCCTCAAGAATTTCCAAGGACCTGACTTCAAGGAAATACGACCCACTTCGAAAAATCAAATTCCAATTATCCTTAAATTCAAAAAGGAACACATAGAACCCTCTTCCATAGAAGAAGTGACTCAATTCCCTTTGATGTGGGGTTTCCAGTTTTTCTAAACCCAAGTCGCCACAGTCTTGGGAGAGGGCCAAATACTAGTGAACTAGGCGGTCAAGCCTCTGTCTGCAAAGGCCAACGCTTTGCGTCTACTCAAATTCAGAGGGATTTTGACTTTCGTAATCTATTCTAGCCTCTTTATGAATTTGGTGGGTTGTGCTTTGGAAGATCTGACATATGTTGTAACCATTGCTTGAAATGCCAAAGCCTCTTCACCAAGAGGAGACTATGACTCCCCCTTTGGGGGTGCCTCCATTAAACTCGAATAAAACAACACAACCTTAAGGTTTCAACCTCTATTCACTCGACTCTCTAGTTAACTGCTCTAAAAAACTTCTATTTTATTATTATTATTATAAATTAAATTAATTAATAATATTAAATAAAGTAATAAAAATAATAAAATGAGAAATAATAATGAAATCATTAAAATAAATAAATCATCACTAACAATAATATCACTACTATGACATTAAAATGATGCAACAAGACACTGTCACCACACAAAATGAAAAAAAATGATACAAAGTCAAATCTAAATTGGATCATGTTAAACATGATACATGATGACTTAAAAACTCTGAATATCGATGCAACTATGATTTCATAAGAACATAGATATGACACATATAGGAAAAAAAACGACCTACAAATCAAGCAAATAGACAATACTTTGATGCAACACACACATAAGACACAACATTAACACACTATAATGCTATGTTATTTTGTTTTACAAAAAACGCAAAGTCGGAAGATGCTATAATGACATTATTTTTTGTTTGTGTTGTTATACTCATTGCTAATATGACACTTTGCAATGATGCAATGTTGACACAAATCACAACCTTAGTATCTGTATCGTGTTTTGTGTCACCTTTTCTTCAATTTTTAAACAACAAAATGTGCTTAGGGGCGACACTATTTATGACGCTACAACCCTGTAATGTAGTAGTGATACTTCCTTACTAACCTATACATGCATTCGTGATTGGCTTTTTAAGTCAATGGACATGGATGGTCTCATTTAAGACATGTKATGGAAAAGAGTTGAGATCTGAGGTTGACACTTGGAAATAGAAGATTACTTTTTCGTAAACTTTAGTTCCTCTTCCCTTCTTACAGAATCATAACCACTCTCATGCTCTTTGTAGCCATCTTGAACCATTATATATTATAMTCTAACATTAATTACACCAATAACATTTTTCAGGGGACAATAACTCTCAAATTTTCATTGTTGAAACCGATTGATATTTATCTATGGTTTTAAAATGTCACATGTCCACCACCTTTATCAACTGTGTTTGTGTTTATTTCCTATTTGCAGACCATATGCAGGGTTCATTTGAAGTGGAGGGTTTCTTACATAAGTCTCTATGCCCTAATCACAATTGAAATTAGAGCTATCCAAAATTACAATACTCTTTCTACTTCCATGTTGCATGAGTTTGTTTCTGAAATCCTTTCATCCACTTCTTTGAAAAATTTATAGTATTGCAAGTGTTGCAGAGATGGATTAGAGATGGATTTATTTGTAGAAGAATTTCATAATATACATGGGATGCCATGGTCATAACCCAATGGAAGGAGAAGATAGAGTTTTTGAGAACATGGAATATGTTTAAGTAAAATATGTTTCTAATACTAAGAGTGAAGTTCATTCCTTTCAATTATACAATATATTCAAAGAAACCATAAGAATTAATAGCAACACTAATAGATACAAAACCCAACAATTTAAATGTTTTGAACCAAATAGAAGATGTAGGTTATTTGGTCTCATGGTTCAAACTAGTTAAAGAACATAAAAAACCTCTCAAAATCAATATCAATCAGTATATAGTTGTTGCAAGCTACTTTTTAAGATTGGTTCAAAAAATTATCATATAATTCAAAAACTAGAGAGTAAAGAAAAAACTAATTATTTTGTTGAAATTGAGTCGATCTCCTCGCATTTGTCGCTTCGAGAGTTCAAGTCACCTAGCTATACTATTTGTAGTAGAGAGACACTAATCTACCACCAAGTGACATTTTTCTTAAAATGATGAAGATATAATAATGATAACAATAATAATAATAATTTATCTTTAAGGTCACGACCAAGCAAGACACCAAATTAGTGTATGAGAACCCCTTGTTTGTGAAACAAAGGATCCCTCCACTCATCGATTTGACCACTAAAGTCTACTGAGATATACATACCTACCCCTTCTAAATTTGAACCTCTAACATCCATAGAGAAAATACATATATTATATTATGTGTAAGTAAAAAAAAATAAAAATGGATAAGTATATTGTATACTTCATGTGTTTATACATAATATACCCTGGTTACACATCACCAGCATTGATCCGTTTCCCAATTCCGCCCCATGCGACCAGACCAATCTCTATAACCTGGCTCGGTCGCTTTACTCCACGTCTGCCCAGGGAAGCCCCGCACTTGCCCCGCAAGCTGGCACTCATATTGTGCGCGGTCATGTGGATCCGACAAAGTCACATATGCAGTGTGTATCCGCACAAACATCTGGGTGTTTTGGTCTTTTTCCCGAGGAGAGGCGGCATGATCAGGATGAAATTTCCCCGCCAGCTTTCTGTAAGCCCTCTTGATATCCTTGGCCATGGCGCCCCGACTTACCCCCAACAATTCATACAAACTCTGCCCTTCCATGTGACTGGGCCCCGAAATCGCCTCTGCGCCTGCAGAAACTTGCGTTGCTCTCACCTTGAAAAACCGTCGAAATCTAACATTTCTGGTCCTGGGAATCGATCCTTCAGGCAGTCTCTGGAAATCCATATGACCAGCGGTTGGAGATTCATTAGATGAGAAAATGAGAGAGTAAAATACAAGGGAAGAAGCCATTACTGATATATAAATTTCTTCTGAAATACTGATGAATAACGAATAAGGATGGACGGTTAACCATAAAAACCCTCACTGAACAGAGCGGATCTCCAGATGAAAGAGTGATAAAAGTGGGAAGAATAAAGAGGGCTTCCAATGCGGGGTGGGTTTTGCTTATACAGAGAAACGAGAAAACCGAGGAAGATGCCATGGTAAGACTTCCATGGCATTGATGTTGAAAGTGGAGGAGGTTCCTACGGCATTGAATTGAATTATTGGGCATGAACTTCATGTTAACTGTCCACAAAATCCCAGATGGGAATGGTGGCGCAGATACGTGGGAGAGGACGAAAGTCTACCTTCCTCCATATTCTTTTATTTTTTCCATCTTATATCTCTGTCATATATTTCTATCGTCCTGTCATAGGTTGAGAATCTAATCTGATATCTTCTAGAAAGAAATGGATATATATATATATATATATATATAGAAATGGATGATCATGAGTATATATATCTATATAAAAATGAATTATTATTATTATTATTATTATTATATATATATATATATATAGATATAGATTTTGAAAGTGATAAGATTAGTATGTATTGAATTGAATTATTGGAGAAGGACTTGAAGTTAATACTTCATAAAATGCCATACATATAGACATGGTTGGTGGAGGTATTTTTTAAGGACTAATCTATCTTGAAGTTTTTGATGCTTTTTTAAACAAGAGTTGCAAAACAACATAGTCCTTGCCTTTAACAGGTTTGAAAATTGATAATAATAATGATTTAAAACCTCATATGCATAATTAAGTTTATTATTTAAAATTTATTACTAAAAGTTAGTGAAAATAATTATCAATATTAATATTTTTATTATAATCATAATTGATTATTAAGTTAGTAAAATTAATTGTTCCTATTAATATTTTTATTATAATTATTATTGATTATTATTATAACTATATTTAATATCATTATAATATAATATTAATATTAATATTCATTAGTGAAATTAATATTTGGCTCAGGGAATTATAGCATTGAGAAAAGGATTATTGGGGAATGGAAAGATTATTATCGGCTTTAAAACAATTGTAAATTAGTTGATCTTTGGAGTTGGGATAAGAAAAAACTTCTCTTTGAGACTCTTGTTACACTTGTTATTCTTTATGGTTGTGAAGTCTGGGGCTATAGTATCACTCGTGAATCCTGGAGAAAGATAGAGCAAATACAAAAGAATTTTATAACCTATAATCTTAAAATTAAGGGAAATACGCCCTATCCCATCCTCCTCGTAGAAACAAGCCTCTCCCCCATTGAGAGCATGGCTATGACTAGATACCTAATCTATAAGAATAAGTCAAACAACATGGAAGGCAAGAGGCTACCTAAAATTGCTTCAAAATCAAGTCATAACCACCATCGACTCAAGCGAGAATGGCATAAAGACGCCCGGTCTTGG
>JASDQU010306856.1:33983-49003 GCA_032191745.1 Picea mariana | reverse complement strand
TTCTATTAACAAGTTCTCTTTCAAGGTGTCCCATAAAAAGAATAATAGAACAACCAACCCTTGGTATGATAAAGAATGTAAAATTTCTAGGAAAGCCATTAGGGATGCTTCTAATGAGCCCTTAAAACTCGATAAGATCAATACGTACAAATCCCTAATTAAAAGGAAAAAAAAGATACTATATCAATAAAAGGCAAGAACAACTTTCACAACTATACAAGTTGGATCCTAAGAAGTTCTGGAGCCAAATTCTAAAACGAAATACTAAAAAAAATAATAGGATTCCCTTAACGGACTAGAATTCCTAACTTAAAAGTCTTTACAAGTTCCCTAATGCCATGGACACCATTCCTATTTTCCCTACAAAGGAAGAAGTTTTTTCTTTAGATGACATAGAGTTCGGGGTTAAGCGGCTCGCAAATGGGAAAGCTAAGGACATTGAAGGCTACCAAGCTGAAATTTTTAAAATCAGAGGGCCAATCCTTATCCCTCACATACACAAGATCTTTAATTTAACAGTCAAGCAGGGCTTCCCTAAACCCTGGACGCAAAGCCTCATTGTTCCTATTTTTAAAAATGGGGATAAAAACATTCCCTCTAATTACAGGACCATTATGATTAGCCCAATTTTAGCCAAGCTTTATGGAATTATTTTGAAAAAGAAGATTAGCATTTGGCTAGAAAGTCACGGTAAAAGAGCTAAAGGCCAGGCCGGGTTTAGGAGATATCATTCAACTGTGGACCATCTTGTTACCTTTAGGATCATTATAGAGGAGTTCCGCAATACTAAAACCAATCTTTTTTGTTGTTTTGTTGACCTTAGAAAAATTTTTGACATGGTTCCTAGGAAAAAAATTTGGAATAGGTTGGAAGAGATAAAAGTGCCTCTCGAGTTGAGAGCTGCTGCAATAAGGATGTATGAGAATGTTATTTCTAAGTTTAAAAACACTAAGGTCTGGTCAAAAGAGATTAACTGCAATATCGGAGTCAAACAAGGTTGTCCCTTGTCCCCTACCCTTTTTGGCATATACATTGATAAGTTAGAAGAATGCTTGGAAGAAGCAGGTTGTGTCGGCCCTACTCTCACTCGTATAGTCATAAATATTCTTCTTTATGTCGATGATATCGTTCTTATGGCAAGCAGTCCCCATGATCTTGAAAACCAACTAAGAATCCTCAAGGATTTTTGCTCCAATATGGGTATGATTGTTAATACTGATAAGACTAAGGTCATGATTATTAAATCCAATAAGATCCCTTATGATACCTTTGTATATGAAAATAACAACTTGGAGGAAGTGACTTCATACAAATATCTTGGAATTGATATTCACCACAAGCTCAATTGGAATTATAGAATTGAGAAAAGGATTATTCGGGGATGGAAATCTTATTATGGGCTTGAAAACAATTGTAAATCAGTTGATGTTTGGAGTTGGGATAAGAAGAAACTCCTCTTTGAGACTCTTGTTACACCTGTTATTCTTTATGGATGTGAAGTCAGGGGTTGTAGTATTTCTCGTGAATCCTGGAGAAAGATAGAGAAAATACAAAAGAATTTTATAACCTATAATCTCAAAATTAAAGGAAATACACCCTATCCCATCCTCCTCATAGAAACAAGCCTCTCCCCCATTGAGAGCATGGCTATGACTAGATACCTAATGTATAATAACAAATTAAACAACATGGAAGACAAGAGGCTACCTAAAATTGCTTCAAAATCAAGTCATAACCACCATCGACTCAAGAGAGGATGGCATAAAGACGCTCGGTCTTGGCTAAACTATTGGGGAATCATGGAAGAAACCATTTTGCAAAATAAAGATACTATTAAAAAAAACGTCAAATCAAAATTCAAGGAAAAAATGTGGTGTGATAAAGAGTTAGAGGAAAAAAGAAAATTTAGGTATTATAAAGATGTAATCAACCCTAATCTAGAAGATCAAAATTATCTATATGTTTTGCCAAGTGTAAAGAAAAAAATAAGCATTGCTAAGATAAGAACAAATTCTCATGAGCTCCATAGTGAAACTGGGCGTTGGTCAATTCCTAAAATGCCATGGGATGAAAGAGTATGTCACCTTTGTGACACTAAGAAGGTTGAATATGAAAAGCACTTTCTCTTAGATTGTCCAGCCTATACCCATATTAGATGTCACTTTCAAAATATTGATCACACTACCAACCTTCCTAACCTCTTAACTTAACAAAAGTATGGTGATCTTGGAAAGCTTCTCTTAATGCTTTTCGAGCATAGAAACAAAATTTTAAAGAATCACAAGTAATCACTTACCCTCTTAAGGTCCGATAGACCAATTAGGTCTTAGTGGACGTTAACAATCATCATCATCAAAAATGATTATTAATAAAATATTTTATAAGTTTAAGGGATTAATTTTACGTATTTTTGTTAATATGGTTATATATTTTACTAGTTCCTTATCATATCAATCTCTATAAATTAAATACATTCATAAAAATATTTATTATTTTTTTAAAGATTAATTTTTTAATCTCTACTTATCTTACAATGCATAAAATAAATGAAAAAACTAATATATTAAATAGTGTAAGTAAGTTTCCTATATCTTTAGGAATAAATAAAATATATTCCCTAAAAATTTTATGCCATGTGAAGATGGCTACAAATGAAAACAAAATAAATAAAAATTTACTAATCAACGAAAGGTCATGCTAGAAATTGTTGGTTGCTTCTGCATCCACCTCGAAAGTTGCTTGAATTGTTGTTGGAGGTTGAATTCCATCGTCTGGGTTGTGCACTGCTGGTGTTGGGTCTGAAGGAGCCTGGTTTTGTTCATTGGCAGCTTTTGAATGAAAAGATGATGGAATCCTTGATTCAACCAACTCGATTGAGATTGCAGGAGGTTGAGGACTGCTGAGGGGATTTCCCAATTGATTTTTGAGTAGACTGATATGCCTGGTGTTTCTATTAACCCCACGAAGAATGACCACGATCTCTTGATTGTGCCTGTGTTCATGAGTCTGCATATGACTCTGGAGAGCTACACTGTGATGTCGAACCTCTTGATTCTCCGCTTAAAGTTCTCGGAGTTGAGTTCTCATTATTTCCCCCGAGGTTCTGATTGCAGCTCTTAACCTCAATTTTGGTCTCATAGCTCCTCTATGGCACATGAGGGGCAGGAACAAGGAGCTCTGGATCTTCTCCATGCGTTGAGAAGGGGACAAAGATACTCAGAGGCCTGTAATTCTTTTATGGAGTAACAACACATCTCTGGAGGACGCAAATGATGCCAAATCCACATATAAGATGAAGAGTTACCACTTGCAAGAGGGAGAAGACAGGAGAAATGAAGTTCCCATGGACCAGATTACTCGTTCGTAGAGGATATCTCTTTCGATGACGTCATGGAAGCGATGGAAGACATCATGGAGTGTTGAAGGATTGCACAACATATGTGCATAAGAGAAGGGATGATGCAGCGAGGCATGTGGGAAAAGAGGGGAGGGACGGTCAAGGTGCCACAAAGCCAACGGTAGATCTTCACTTCAAAGGGAAAGGAGTACCAACTATCCAGGGAAGGTGAGTGTTGGGGACCGAAAATGAGAGACAGGGTGGCAGAGAGAAGGAGATAATATGGAAGGGAAAGTATGAGGATGGCATGGCTACTACAAAGACTGGGACCCAGGAAAATATGGGGAAATCGCCATCTTTGGTAGTCCTTAAGGAAGCCACACATGGGAATCGATTTGATTAATGGAGAGAAGGCTTTGTTCCTTGGTTTTAGCTTCGTTTGCTTGTTGACCAACTTCTTGATTTTGGGAGTGAAGGATATGGAAGAATTGGATCTTACCAAATTGAAATTTCAAGGACCTTATCTGAGATTGAAGACCAAAAAGAGATTAATTTGTGGATTTTCTAGAGCCAAGAAGTTATTTAATGATTAGATCATAATCTCCAAGTACAATTAACTCGTGAATATTTCAGGATCGTGCAATCCATAACCCCGTATAAACTACTATGATTTATGCTTTATTATTGGAGGTATTCCCCAACCCCTAAAAGTAGTCCAAAATCTTTTGTCCATTAGAATCTACGATGAATCCCCCCACACCTGTCGCCCCTAGGTTACCTTCAGAAGCTCCATCAAAGAAGAGAATAGGAGAAGTTTGTTGTCATTTCCAGTCGAGGAATTCAAGGTCCCTGAGCCATAATTGCCATTTTCCCCTCTTAGTAGACCTAACTGGGGAAGGGAGCTTTCTTGGGTAGTTTGGTACCAAAATGTTAGAGATCCAATATTCTTCTCTTTGTTCTAGGGAACCCGAGGATTCAATTTGAATTGATCTAGAGGACAAGACTTCAAAGATTAAGCCACAATTTTTTACAAATATGTGTTGTGGGTGACGACAGAGAGGTGGGTGGGGGGGGGGGAGCGACTTCTCATGGAAAATGGCCTTGTTCCCTGCTAGCCAGATTTCCCAACATACAAATTTAGTGATTTTTTTCCATAATAGGGAGAAGAGTTTCTTATTTTTGAAGTCGTCAGCATATCTCTGTTTCCAAGAAACAAACATTTCATTCCAGTTCTCCGGTGGAAATATTTGGGGGGAGAGGTGAAGGAAATGAAGGTTCCAGAGTTGATAAGAGTAAGAACAATCCAAGAAAAGGTGATGGATGGACTTTGAGGATGCAAGAAAGAGTGGGCATCGTGAAGGACCCATTATTCCACGTTTTTGCAAGTTATCCATAGTTAGGATTTTTCCATGTAACATCAACCAATAAAAGATGTTGATCTTGGGAAGAGAAGGCCCTCACCAAATATATTTTTAGATAATGGAGATTGGAGGACCTTGAGAGGAATATTGGAGGAAAGAGTAGCCCACTTTAACTGAGTATATTAAGAGGCACAAACTATGGTAATCAATTTTGTAAGAATTAAGGGGAACACAACCTGCCAACATATTGTAGAGAAGAGATACCAAAGGGAGAATATGGGTAGGGGTGTCTAGTGGTTTCCAATTGATCCAGTCACCATCAGGGGCCCAAATGCAGAAGTATTGAAGAAGGGGAATACCTTTGGAGTAACACCAATATTTTAGGGGGAAGAGAGAGTCTTGTATTCTTAATGGTTTTAGATTCAAGATACGGTCGACCTAGAAATTTATCTGAGATCCATTTCCAGGGGCCCAAGAGAGTTTTTATTTGATAAGATGAGTGGAATGTTTCAAGAGATGCCAAATTGGAGAGCCAAAAATTTGGGGAGAGAAAACATCCAAGCATCGAAGTCTTGGGTTGTTGAAATATTTAGCAACAAGAGTATCTTTCCACCATTTTGGAGGCCCTGAGATAAGACGCTAGACAAGTTTTTCTCCGAAAGCTAAATTCATTAGACTTGGGTCTATGATGGCTAGACCTCCTTTGTTGAAAGGTTGGAAAACATGTTTCCATTTGAGAAGATGGAATTTATTTATGTTAGTTCCCCCCCCAACCCAAAGGAAAATTCAGAGATCTTTGGAAATTTTTTCGAGAATACCTTTGGGGGCAAGCAAGCCGAAACATTAAAAGATGGATAAAGAGGAGAGGACAGAATTTAGGAGCACCATTTTCCCAGCTGGGTTAAGCCAGCATCTCCCCCATATTTGGATCCATGTGAGGGTTTTGTCAATGATATCCTGCGAGGCAAAAGAACCATAGGAATTTAGGAAAATATGCATTCATAGATATTTGAAATGAGTCCAAGTGATAATGAAGGGAAATCCGAAGATTCTAGAGATGTGATCTTTGATGTGTCTCGGAACATTCCAACCATAGATCTAACATTTGGAATTGTTTAGTTTACCTCCAGAAGTAGAGAGAAATGCGTCTATAAATTTCTGAAAACATTTGGCGATGATTGTAGTATCCGCCCCCAAGAGAAGAGTATTGTCATCGAATTGGGAGTGATTCTATTCCTTGACCCCACAAGCTATAATTAAACCAGGAAGCCTGCCAATCCTTCTTTCTTCTTCCAACTTCCGATTGAGGGAATCAACTAAAAGGATATATGGGTAGGGGGAAAGAGGGAAAACTTGTCTTATGCCTCTTCTAGATTTGAAAAAAACAAGAGGGACAACCATTTACCAGGGGGGTTATCCAAGGAGAAGCAATGTCGGCCTTGATCCAATTGATAAAATCATTTGAGAACCCACAGGCTTTAAGTACTGAAAAAAAAAAGAATGTTTGACACAATCAAAGGATTTCAACATATCTAATTTGATAACCATTCCCGGGTCTTTGTTTCTTCTGTTGGAATGAATTTCTTCCTATACCAGAACTATATTTTTTGTAATATGTTTATTTTTGAGAAATCCTCCCTAATTTTCTATAATAATCTTGGAAAGAAAAGGTTTTAAGAGGTTTCCTATGATTTTTGTGAGGATTTTGTAAGAAGAGTTGCAGAGGGAAATGGGTCGAAAGAGGGAGAAGTTTGAAGGATTAGTTTATTTAGGAATGAGGTCTAATAAGGTTGAGTTTGTGGCACCTCCTAGTTTCATTTTTGCAAAGTATAGTTCAACATTTTTTTGAGATCTCTCTTTATAATGGCCTATAAATGGTGATAGAACCTAATTGGAAAGTTGTCAGGCTCTAGGGCTTTGTCTAGGTCTATTTCCCACATCGCTTTGACGATTTCCTCTTCTGATATCTCCTTCACTAGTTGGGAATTGTCATGTTCAGAGATGAGGTTTGGGATATTCTTGAAAAGTGCTGGCATGTCTTCCTTCGATCCTTCTTCATTAGGTTGTTGATAAAGTAACTCAAAGTGTTGTGACAATGCTTCCTTCACTTGTTCAAAGGTATCCAATTGTTTCTCAGATCTTGAAAGGATACTTGTAACTATATTTTTCTTCCTCCTATTTTGAGATTTCTTATGGAAGAAGGAGGTGTTTGAGTCCCCTACTTTTAACCATAGACTTCTCGACTTCAATATCCAATGCTCTTCTTCCTTGCGCATAGATGAGTGAATTTTTTGATAAGCTTCTTTTTCTTGTGTCAGAAGTGTTTCAGTGACTTCTTCTTCTTCTATTCTCCATTGGATTCCTGAGAGGATCCCGACCTTCTCTATTCTTTCTTGATGCGAAAGAGTGAAGGAGGATTTCACCCAATCTTTGAGAGTTAGTTTTACTAGTTTTAGCTTACTTTCCGAGATGTAATTAGGGGATCCAAAAAAGGGGGAGGACCATGCTTGTTGAATGAGAGAGGGACCAGAGGGATTGTCAATCTAAAGGGGGTTAAAACGGAAGGGAAGGGGACCAAAGTTATGAGGATTACTGAAAATCAAAGAGATAGGATTATGATCGGAAATTACTAAAGGGAGAATAAGGGAGGAGATGTCGAAGGAGGAGAGGAGGAAATTTTTACTGATAAGGAAATGATCCAAGTAGGTAGCTACGTGGCTAAGACCAGAGCGCCTATTGTTCCAGGTGTATTTCCCTTTAGTGGGTTTAATATCTTGGAGGTCCTAGTCCGAAATGAGATCATAGTGTTTTTTAGAGAAAGGGTCTCTGACTATATGATTTGAAAATTTGGTGAGAATCTTCTTACATCCAAATTTTCAAAATAAGATCTTTTACTAAAAAAATTGCATGTGAATAAGGGCAATTTGATTAATTAACCATGCTTCATTAAGGAAATAATCACATAAAATTGTCAAAACTGTGGTGTATGTTTATAAATAAAAACTCTACTTAACTAAGTGAGAATGCATCAAAATCACTCATACAACATTGACAACAACATGATAACGAAGTTCACTAGACCTCCTGGCTACGTCTCCGGATTCATGAATCCCATGAATCTTCTCTATTGATTCTTCTTCAAAAGGGCTACATAAACAAGCCTACAACCTGATTCTCCTTTACAGAGACATCCTCTAAATCAATAAGCTCTCAATAATCTTTACACAAGCTTTTTCCTCTCCCTCTTTTCTTGACCCCCAGGAAGGGTTTACATAACATCTTCATCTCAACCACATCAAGATTTTCATGGAGATAATATCTCTCAAGATCCCCTAAATTAGGATCTTGGCATATTTCAAGGGATTGGTTTGAGAATATCTCTCAACCATCCATGAAGATCTCAGCTCTCCTTAGGACTCTCCTTGAGACTAGATATTGAAAGCCAACATGGCTTTGCACCAAATAATCCCTTTTAAATAATGAAAAATACATAATTATGAAAACCCTATCTCATGTATTAAACATTTTACAAATGCCAATTTGCCCCTAAATATCAACAAGACATATCTCTAGCATGTGAAGTCCAATTGACTTCATTCGAAATGCATCAGAAAGCTCAAAGTGAGCTCTTTGTTGACTGGACAATGTTGACAATATTTGAAGTCTGAAAATGTGTCGACTATGAAGATCCTCCTAGATCACACCTCCCCATGGAGAAAAAATTTTGGACCTCCAAAAATACCAACTTTGACCTGCAATCCATCATCAACTGCATGCAAATGTATTCATTCTCTGTACTTCAGAATCATAATGTAACTCAAGCACTTGTAACTGTTGCCAATCAAATGTTCTGAAAGGCACATTTCCTGTCTCCTTCACCTCTTGTTCTTCGGAGATGAAATGTCGAAGCCCACATATGCTTAAATTTTCAACCTGTAAGTATGATACCTGCATAAGTTTTTTACTTGCCAAGAGTTTATAAATACACTCTTGGGTAAGTTTACAATGAATCACCAAATGGCATAGGAAAAATGCTTCAATCAACTGTTTACATCATGATTACAAAGAATCCAATAAAGTATTAAAGCACAAAAACAAAGCCTCTCAATCTCCTCACTCAAGAGTGGCTAAGCAACAATTACAATGCTTCATAATCATTGGTTTTACAAGGTACTTTGATATACCAGAAAGTGCAAAAATTAAGCAAAACCTTATGGTCCAATCTACACATTAAAAAAATGTGCAGTAATATATGCATTAGTGATACAAACCCCCACTACAAAATATGTGCACTTCAAATTCCCAACTCCCAAACCATGTATCAATGGCTTGCTTTACAAACAAAATGATCAATTGCCAAAACGTAAAGGGTTAATGCACTTATAGTGACCATACATTTCTTCACCATTTTAGTGGATGTTTTCAGCTGATCATAGGACTTTATCAAACTCACCACAATGCTTTTGGTGATAGACATACCCCAAATAATGGGAATTAGTGAGAGATAGACTGGCATTGGAAAACTTTCTCCGAGAATGAAACGGGAGACCAAGACACTAAAGGTTGGCTCAACACTTTTGATGATAGGTGTGAATGAAACTGCTACCTTGGACATGCTAACGCTGGTTTCTACATGCCCAATTATATGTGAAACTGCCACCGGTGCCACTGCCTTCCAAAATTCCAAATCAATATCCAGAGCATCCACTAAACACGTTTCCCAAGACACCCACATCATTAATGATCCAACAACTAGTGAAAGTGTTGAAATCAACCAAGGGTGAGGAAATGCATTCAACACTTTCTTATTGTAAATGTTGAAGTCAACATTTAGAGTCCACCAAGAAACAAAGTAGATTTTAATCTTCAATCTCTGAGCAACTGCTTGTGGAGAAGGATTTTCTGAAAGGACTTGTTCTTTGACATCACTGTCAAAAAATACATTTGAGGTACTAGCTTCATATGCCTTGGCCTGAACATTGAAGCTTATCCTTCTCAAAGGTGTATGATATAATTCAATCCCTACACAGGGTGTGAGCTTTAGAGACTGCCCATATATGGATTTACTATCAAGTACAAATGACAGTCGAATCAATCCACCCACAGGAGGAGACATGGGCTTCCGATTTATTTTAGATAGCACATTTATTTGCGAACAAGAATTTGGCAGTGAGATAGTTGTACGATCTGGTACACTGCCTTTGCACAACGTACTTCGAAACATCATATTGGTACTTGCAGAAATTTCTGATACTAATACCCACGTGAATAGGACAGCTAAGTAAACGTCGATGTCAGAGAGGAAAAAAAAAAAGCACGTTGCAGTGCAGCGATCAGCAGGAAACTCTCAAGACCTGAATCAAAACGCAACCAAATTAGAGGAACCCCAAAAGTGTGGCACCGATTCACTGAGGACAATCATCCAAAAACCTAACACGCGACGAAATATAGTGATCGTCGCACTCAGAAAACACGATCCTTGGACCGATCTGATCACCTCTTGCGATTTTGATGAAAAAACGATGAAGGGCGAAGATCTCTAGCTACAATAGCATACGAGGAATTAAAGAGCTCCTCGTGGTCATTCTTGTGTGCTTTAGAATCCCTCTGACAATTACACTTTGACGTGTCCAGGTTGAAGAAGTGTGGGAAACATGTTATGTGCAGTTGGTATGCATGAACCGGGATATTTGCGGGATCGATCTCTAGTGTTAAACAAGGTGGAATATCCGTCAGTGGAGAATCCCACGAATGATGGTTGCATGCAAAAAATCATGAATCAAATCCTGAAATACATGAACAACGGAAAAACACCATGAACCAACAGTTGGCAACACATGATCAACGTCAGAATTGGAGGCCTTGTATTGCTGGTGGATTTCTCATTTGTATCCCAACAACCATCGAGATATTCCGCAACGTTGGAATAGATTCATCCTCCATATCATTGTTTAATTGAGATTTGCATGCGATTTTTTCCCATCAAATTTTATTGAAATAAAGTCGGGTCTGCTTGATCTCGAAGTCATGTTCAAAAACGTGGTTGCACCAACTATTCCACAAAACAAGCCTTCAAAAAAATTGACGAATTTATCCTACTGATGGTGAGTGATGTTTCTAACATCTTATCGAGTGGAGGGAGTTATTACCACTCCACTCTTCGCACATTCCACCCTTCTGAACCGAACAGGTATGATGCCCCCTTTGGTCGGGGCTATCTGCTCAAAAGATGGAACGACTATGTCGAAGTGGCTGAGAGGTGGGTTGCACCACCCATCGTTGTCGTTGGGTTTGGTGTAGTTTGGTGGGAAGAAGTTGGCGGTCGTGACAATGCCATAGGGTGAAGGCACCACTATGGATTCGCCTTCACCCTGCATAGAATCTCGTAGCACCCTCCGTAGCTCAACCTGTCGTTAAACAACGTCGTACTCAAATCCGCAGTGCTAGTTCCGTACCCTTGGAAGTTTAAATTTCCATATCCACAGGCTCCTCCAAATGTTCCCGAAGCATCGAATCCTCCATAGAAAGTGGCGTGTGCATGTTTCCACTCCAACGTCTCATCATCTCCACGAGCTGAAGGAAGCAAATTGATGATGAACAATACGACGCCCGACGCCACTAGCAGCTCTGCGAGTGTCATCATGATTTAGCCGGAGGAACTAGAAAACCACTCGACACCATAGAGATTGATTCAGGTTGAACGTTGTCTAATTAGCAACACTGTAGTTAAAAATCCACTACAACATGTGGTAAACTGAACGATGAACAAACAAATGATATACTTCATAGTTTCATTGTGAATAAGTGATCTTTATCAATGTTGCTCATACAAGCAAAGTTAGTTTTCCTCCATGATTTTTTTAGTCAATGGAAACAAGGAAAATGATTGGAGGTGCTACAACGTATGCTAATCTTGGCTATGCAAGAATGATATCCATTTCTTACCCAACCACTCAAGGGTACCTTCTTTCTGCGACCGCATTTCTTTCGAGACTAGAATAGAAACATTGATCACATGATCCATCACCTATTTAACAACCGCCTTTTGCATGGGTTTTTCCACAACCTTTTTATCCTTCTTGGGATAAAATTGCGGTTGAAGTTTGTAACATTTCTCAATCCAATGCCCACTCATATTACAATGAGTGTAAAAATTTCGTGAMTTCATGTACTTTTTGTCTTTCTCCATCTTATGATGAGGATGACGGTGTTCATATTTCATCTCCTTGCTATTTGACAAGAATTTATTGTGAAGAGCTTTCCTTTTTCAAAATTTTGCAAGACAATGATAATGCAARCCACATAATGTGCATTAATAAACTTTCCACATATTATTTGTTTTATGATTACAATGAAAAGATACATTAGAATAATCATGTGTTTTATACCTTTGAGGAGATTTTRAATTTCTTCGAGATCCCTTACTCGATGTATCACTGATGTTCCATCTTTTCGCTTAAACGGATTGAATTATTTGCGCGAAGAATCAACTAATTCTGCTTCCTTTGAGCATTCTTCTTCAAAATATCCCAATCCTACAAATCTAGGCCTTTCTACCACCTCTAGTGGTTGAGTGATGCCTTGGAAATTAATACAAAGATCTCCTCCTTTGTATCTCATCTTAGTTAGGATCAAATTATGGTGTCCACTTGTTTAAATATAAACCTCTAGGGACGAAGAAGTAAGGGACATTCCTAAAGATGAGATTTATATCCTCTTTGTACTCAAAATAGAAATATAGAAACCCTTACTATAGAAAAAGTGGTCCATATGCCCTTGAATCAGAGGATACCAGTTCTGCTTAATCCAAAGATCTATTTAACGAGGAGACGATCATAACCCCATGAATTGGTTTACGGGTGCTTTCGAGGCGAAGGAGAGAGCCTTTCTTCGAGCATCGATGCACAAAATGACCACTTCTGGTATTTGAATCAATTTCTTCATGAACTAGGAATGCACTGGCCGCGTTGGGGGGTTTTCTAAGGATCCTACTAAAGACTTCAAATCATAAACATCGTCTTTTAAATAAAGCAGAAAATTTAGATCCATAGAATCCATTGAGGCAGGCAGGGAGGCGACAAGAAACGACGGCCGTAGCAATGAACTAGGGTTCATGGGTTGCAGAGAAGAAATTTTATGTCTAGTACTAGTTTTTATATGTGGAAAATGACTATTAGTATAAAACATATTTATAACATAAAGAGATCTCCTATTAATAATTGGAATTAGAAACTGGAAGCACAAAAACGTTTCCATTAAAATAAAAAGTAGGAAATTGAGAATATATAAAAAAGCAATTGGAAATATATAAAAAGGCACGAAGACTCTATTTAAAAAAACAATAAAAGCTTTTCCATTGATAATAAAAAATTATTTTAATTATAACTTTGTTTTATTTATAAATAAACAAAATGTTACTCATTTGATTATTATTATTATTATTAATTAGGGGAATCGGTAGAGGCGGCAATATTGATCTCACTTTTACATTTCCTTCCATTTACACAGCACATGTCAATTGGTCTACATCCCCTGCAGTCTCTCATTTGATTATTATTATTATTAACCATTGTTATTAATTATTAGTTAAAAACAATTTATTAGAAATTGCTCCAAATATCAAATGTCCATTTTAATAGTTTGGCCGAGTAAATTAAGTTGCTTAAAAAAACAAAATTGTTCAGGGAGAGTAACAAATGATACTAGTGTTAATAGAGAATAACATTAAAATTATAGCTAACCAGAGATGTTACTCAACAATATAAATTTGTTTTCATTCCTTGAGAGGGTAAAGGGAGCAGATGAAGAAATTGTAAGGTTCAAAAAAAAGAAGGACCGGTCTCATGGAAATTAAAATCCTTAGAACAAAATTTAGAAATGTTTGTAGAGAGGTTACTAACAATATTAGACAACATTTAGTAATTATTGATATGTAATAAGATTTAATATAATAATAATAATAAGCTATTAAAACTCAAAATTTAGTAATAATAAGTCTAATTGGTTAACTAATCACGTGTGATAAAAGTAAATTAAATATTATGAAAAAATGATTATTTTATTAAATATAGGTATAATATTGGACAACAAGAAAAATATTTGTATTCAAAGAAAACTAATGGTATTAAGAACCTAAAATTCATGAGAAACATATCTTATGAAAATTCAACATCATGTCTTCTAAGAATTTTCATAATGGGCATCTAATTACATTAAAATAAAATTGCACATGCATTTAAAAAAGAAATATAACAATAACATCATCAACATATTGTTTCTCTATAAGTTTCCAAAGTGTTTTTTATAATGTTGTTTTAAGATAGAAGAAATTATATTATTTTAAGGTAGAAGAAAGAATAATAGTGAAATAATATCCAACAATATCCATTGAGTTTGTTTTGATAATTTTTCTTCACTGTTTCTTTTTGTTCTAAAGATATCATTGGGGGAGTTATTATGCAAAACATATTATTATGTTTTGAATAATGTTGTTTTGAATATTATTATTATTATTATATTATTATAAAGTGTTTTTTATAATGTTGTTTTAAGATAGAAGAAATTATATTATTTTAAGGTAAAAGAAAGAATAATAGTGAAATAATATCCAACAATATTTATTGAGTTTGTTTTCTCTTCGTATTTTTTTAACTTTTAGATTTTCCATAATTTTTCTACAATGTCCCTTTTTGTTCTAAAGATATCATTGGGAGAGTTATTATGCAAAANCCCCCCCCCAAACACACACATATATATGAGGGGATGGGGAGATTTATTATGAAAAACATAATAGGTGGGGGTAAGGGAAGTTATTATGAAAAACATAATACTTCCTCCACCCCCACCTATTATGTTTTTCATAATAACTCCCCCAACCTCATATGAGGGGTGGGGGTGGGCGAAGTTATTATGCAAAACATAATATGGGTGGGGGTTGGGGGAGTTATTATGAAAAACATATTATATTATATTTTTCATAATAACTCCACTCAACCCCGCATATCATTTTTTTGCATAAAATTCCCCCCACTTCCACCCTCATATATATAGGTGGGTGTTGAGAAGTTATCGTGTTTTTCATAATAAATTCCCTTATACCCACCCTCATACAACAGGTGGGGGTGGCAGAAGTTACTATATATATGTAAGGGGGACTGATTATGCAAAACATATTATGTTTCGCATAGAAACTCCCCGCACAACAACATATTGTATGAGGGTGGGGATAGGAGGAGTTATTATGAAAAACATAATAACTCCCCTCACCCCCACCTATTGTATGAGGGTAGGGATAGGAGGAATTATTATTCAAAACATAATAA
>JASDQU010306856.1:13461-25696 GCA_032191745.1 Picea mariana | reverse complement strand
GTGAAAGAAAACTTCCACCATAGCCATTCAAGCATCTTTTTGGATAGAAGCTCCTTCCTTCTGTCGATGATCACCAGTAGATGGTGTAACCGTGACAGCAGAACGGTTACACTCATCAAATCCTCCTTACAGGCTGGAGTTGAGATGAAATAGGGCGGCTCCAAAGTATAAGGGAAATGCCACTCCATGTATTCACCGATAGGGTCATTGAATGAGTGGCCAATTCCAGGAAATTGGCGACAGACAACCTCTTCTACTCCACAATTGTTCACACGCGACCGAATATCTCTGATAAGCATAGGCGGGTGAATAACTGAAGTGGGCTCGCTGATCTCGGGTGGTGGCTACTCACTGACTGGTTCTGAACAAAGGGCAGAATGCTCCTCTGGTTCTTTTTCCTCTTCCAGATAATCATCAAAGTCGGGAGGAAACAGAGCTTCTCCAACTTGCAGAAGTGGAACTATCCCCCGCTCCTCCATTTCGACCTCGAATGTAAACACATCATGGGAGATCTCATGAAGGAAAAGGGAACAATCCTCTTCCACAACTACCACTTCATCGTTTTGATCTGATACAGCAAGCTCATCGAGGGCAGATGTTAATGCACTTACGAAATCTTCAATAATCTCCTCGAAAGAGCCATCTAGAACATCTGCCTTGGAGACTGAAAAATCCTCCCCATTGTCCTCAGATTCCAACCTTCCATGTTGGGCAGTGAGAGATTTTTCCTGCTCTATCAGTTCACTCAGAGCATCTTCTTCCCCCAGTCTTCTATCCTTATAGCCTTCATCAGACATAATCATATCTGAGAGGATTTCTTCTTCTTGGTTCTCCCATGGGTCAGATTCATAATGACCATAAAGAGGACCCGTGGGAAAGCTTTTTTCATAATCACCCTCAATAGAGATGCTAAGGGCCTCTGCTTCAAAGGATGAGAAGTCTTCAGCGTATTGTTCAGCTTCCCACCTGTCAAATCTGGCAGTGATATATTTTATCAGTTCCATAACTCCGCCCGAAGCGTCTGCTTCCTCCCTGGAATATTTATAATCATTCATTGTAGAGATACCAAACTCATCTTCTTCAAAGGGTGGAAAACCCTCTGCACATCGCTCAACTTCCCACCTGTCAAGTCTGGCATGCATAGATTTTACCAGCTCCATAACTTCGCTTGAAGCAGAAGAATGGGGAGGAGAAAGGACTGATCCTTGATCCAGGTCATCAGGATCGTCCTCACAGCCTACGTAAGAAGCAGCTCTATCTTGTATATAGTTGTTGTATCCCTCACAACAGCTATGAAAAATCAACTCAGAGGGATGAATATCTTGAAAATAGGCAGTGAAGGCTGCATGGAATTCACTGAGTGAAGAAATGCTAGCAGGGGGTAAAGAATGATACCATTTACGTGCATCCCCTGCTAACGAGAACATGAACATCTTTAGTAATACATCCTCATGATGTATCTCCCACTGACGCATGAGTTTATGAAACTCCCAGAGATGCTGAGCAGGTTTGTCATCTTCACGCTTTCCAAATATGGGCAAATAATCGCCCCATTCATTCGGAGAGGGGACAACATTAGGAAAACCAGGAATAGCAGAAAAATTAAAAGGAGCAAACCTGCGAGCAAGGATTTTCTCCATATCGAACCAGTGGAGTCGCCAATCGATCCTTGAACCATGGAGTTGCCAGGTGAAATATGTGTAGCTCCGAATGTGTCTGTTCCTTGTTCACCATCAAAGGCCAGATCCTAACGTTGTCGTTACCCCAGGAAGCTTCTCATGCTGAGAAAGAAGCTGCTGAAAGCTTCTCAAGAAAGCTCCTTAGGGTCAGCTTTCAGGTGTGCTAATAGTAGTCACAGCTGAAACAGTGATGTGGAAACAACGGAGTCGCCACAGTGGAGTCGCCAGGTGCACAGTAGCAATCTTTAAGGGCTCTGATGTCTGATGCACCTTCAGAATCAGAGGCTCAATGTCGTTCTTCCCAGGGAAAATCTTCAACTTCGTCCCCGGCAACGGCACCAGAAATGTTGGCGTTGGAAGTCACTCCCGGATTGCTATCAGGAGTAGAGCCCAACGCCCATCAATTTTATGTCACAATTGTTTATAGATGGGTGATCGAATGGAGGTAAACTCAAGACAATAGTGTTCCAACTCCGAAACCAGGCCAAGTATGCATGAGCAAGTGATGTCTTGCGTAAACTTTAGACAGTGAGCTGTAGTAAAGGGTGAACAGGTGGAAGACTTATATAAGAGAAAAGCAGAGGTCTGTTAATAACATCGAGTTTCTAACAGGCTGAGGAAGAAGACGTCCAAATGCAATATCATCTTACATTCAAACTCAAAAAACCAGAGAATGCAGTAATGCAACAATAAATATGATATCATAACATAACTGCAATAATTCGCGTGAATCATTCAATCACGAACTCTCTAAGCATAAGATGAAAATTAGATGGAGTAAGAAGAACTGTCTGTCATAAAACAAGAAATCTCATATACAGATGCATAAGCTGAAAGCTAGAATAACTGCTAAAACATTACAGTAGGGAGCTTTGCTCTACCATCGATAGATACAAAAATGGCGAAAATGCCTTCATATACTCAAAAACCACCACAGTAGCAAAAACAAGACGCTGCATTAAATAATTGCGTCTGCATGGCTTCTGACAATCTGCACCTGCAATCTTTGACTAATCGTGCACCAACGGCGGACGCGATCGAACTCCTGACAGTTCCGTAGGCAAATCGACATGCACTTAACTTGTCGCCGGACTTTCCCATTATGGCAGAGACGATGTCTAACCACCACCAACTGCTTCAATAACTGCTTCATTGGGATTGAGGAAGGCCTCGGTCAACTCTTCCTTCTGGGACGTGGAGGTCTCCTAATGGTGCCACCTGGATCAGCTGAGTGGTCTCTCTTTGGATGCTGCTTCGATGGACTACTGCGAGGGACCACTATGGATGATGTGGAAGAGGGTGTGATAGGGGTTAAAGGCGTGAACACTGTGGAGGTGACGAAGAAGAAATAAGAGCTGTGACATCAGCTGAGGAATGCCACGCGGTCTGAAAAAGACAGAGGAGGAAGGAGCATGAAGTGCGGGAGTACATGAGGAGGTTACTGGGAAAGAGGGACACATGGCAGGAGACGAGAGGACGACAAGCTGAGGAGGTGCCATGTGGAAGGAGAGAGGAAAGTTGGATAGATGACAAGGGAAAAGGGAGGCGGTAAGTGGAAAACAGGTGGCAACTGGGAGGGCGATACCAAAGGTGACACGTCAGGCCAGGGGCCCCACAATAATAACACATCAATTCCGGAACCCCCCCTCTGATTAAAGGAAGAAAGGCAAGGGGGGTCCAGAATGAAGCCTCAGCCGTTGATTTAGGCGCCCCGATCCTAGCCATTAGAGAGTTGCGTGCTCAATTCTGGACCCCCTCCCTCTGCTTAAAGGTAGAATGGTGGGGGGCCTCCGAAATCCGCTCCTGACCATAGATCCGAGCGTGCAGATCTTGGCCACCCAGATCCATGCCCCCCTTAAGTCCAACGAGCCCGAGTTTCATCGACGGATGGACGACTGAGATGACTTTGGCGCTTTCGCTAGGAAAATCCCGAAAGGCCCCACCTAAGGCTCAGATCTGTGCCACGTGTCCTTCAGATGAACGACCGAGAGGGATTTGTCATTAAAAGGGGGCTTCCTCCATTCCTGGGCTCGCTTATCGTGACCTGGGGCTAGGACCGTGGGCTCGACTTTGAAGGGCGCTTATCGACATTTCGGGGTTCGGGGTTTCGAGATGTAAGATGACGAGGAGCCCTGACTGTCGACATGACATGATCACACACCACGTATCCTTTTGGACGGAAGGTCAAGATTCTTCATGAATGTAGATGCTACCCATTGTGCTAATCCCAGCGCGACTCCCCTAACCACGATTTCCCGCCGACCGTCGATCTGCTCATAGGGATGGATCCAGACCGTTGACACTATAATCCTGCCCGCCCACTTGACTCATAACCATAATAGAGGTCCTTTCGCGCTGTGCTTGGGCGCTTCCTACGGAACCTGCAAACCTAGATGCTCTTGAGCCCAAGACAAGAATTATCGCTAACACCTTCTTTCTGCAAGAAAAATATCAGCTCTGATACCACGTGATGCAGACCCCCCCTTCTCCCCAAAGGGTTGCATGACCTCCCAATCTAGGATCTCCAATTCTTGAGTCAATTGACTCTCTGTAACCTTAATGGTTCCCTTCTGTATCTAAACACACGCCCTTTCAGTGCCTTGGTGCAGGTCTGATAGCACCCGCAACCTTCCCTTTCGCTCTTCTACGAAATCTCAGAGTATTGAGTGCTAGCTCTTTTTCTGATAAGCCCCCTCTTGAAATGACCTTGGGTGGTGGCCTCTCGTGACCACGCAATTGCGAGCACGACCAATACCGGTTTGGGATCAAACTGCTTTTAGGCCCACAATTCTCCTCGAACCTCCATGTGTCCTCTTGGCGAAACCACGGTATGGATTGCATCCCACCCTCATTGTTTTAAAGTCCACGCACTTTCTCTCCCCACAATGTTACGAGATTGTGAATCTCCCAATATTGACGGTACTGTATGAACTGATGGTTTAGATCTGCGCCTTTCAAATATACAAAGAAGATCTGTCCCTCTTAAATCAACGACTGCGATCTCCTTCAATTCTGGACTTCAGACTTTTGAAATCTCAAACCTTGCTTTCCTTCATATGTCAATATTCTGGAGTTGAAGATATGCAGACACTTGTCCTCCAATCAATGGTCCTGCCTTCACTTTGGGTGTTTGACCCTTCAACTCGGATCAACGGTCCTGTGACCCTCTTCTCGATCAGTAGTCAAAATCTCCTCCGGGTCTTCGGACTTTCGAGATCTCAAATCTCAAACTTCACCCTTCTTCCCAATGCCCTATTATCCGAAGGCTATAATCCACTAACGTGTGTCCTACTGATTTGGCGATTGAGGATTACTCGGGTATTTACCCAGAGTGCATGGACTTATGCCATGTATCTCTTAGATCTGACGGCTACGAATCACTTTGGAACTTTATCCGGAGCCCATGGATTCACGCCACATCTCCTCTAGATCTGGTGGTCCATATTTACTTCAGATCTTCAGGATTCGACAATCTTAGATCTCAACTGAAACCTCGATACACTTTACCTGAAGCTCGCGATCTGTTGACAAGTGTCCCCTTGTAGATCGACGAATCTCGTATCTTTGGCTATTCGTGCTTCAGATGTTTCAACCTTTAGCCTTTGCCTTCCTTTGGATCTCACGACCCACTGACATGTACCCTTATGGATCTAATGGTCCAGATTCGCTTCGGCTCTCCGACTCTTCATGCTTCGGGAATCTCAAGTTTCAAGCTTGCCTCCTCTTGAGCTTATTATATCCGACGGTTCAGATTCACTTGCTCGATCCGATGCTTGAGGTTCACTTCGAACGATCCGACGACTCGGGTCTGCTTCGGATGATCGAACGACTGAGATTTCACTTCAGTTTTCTGGCTCTTCGGGTTTCGGAAATCTCAAGTCTCAAACCTTGATAGGTTTTCTCTACTGTGCGTGTGAAGCGTTAAGGCTCGTGCACCTTACGCATATCAGATGATTGTTGATCCTTTTATCTATGATCCAACGACCATTGTCTCTTCTCTTCCCGAGCTTCTGATTTCTTCTGACTTAGAAGATTTATCAGTCTTCAAATGTTTCTAACCTTTTCTCCTCCTACAAGTCCGACTCTTAGATCTCGTCAACACTTCTGAAAAGTGTTATCCCTTCCGAGCTTGATCCTTAAAGGATTCCAACTTCCCACATACTCCTTTCCTTCTCGGGATTTCGATAACTCAGATCGAAGGATTTCTTGAAAAGAAATTCTTCTCTCCCACTTGGCGTTCCTCTGTTCTGTTTCTTCGATGCTTGGTCGCTTCTTGACGCTGTGCACTCCTTGCACCTGGTCTAAGTTTCCTTTGTTCTCTCTGAACTCCTCTAAGTCAATCTGAGACTCAATCGACGCAGTCCTTGCGTTCGAGATGCACACCTTGCGTATGAGTTTCAAAAGAGAAACAATTGAGACTTATCCAGTTTCGTCACGAACTCATACGATCAACTCTTGAACAATCACACATGAACGAAATAAAATAAACTACATACAAAGAATATAGCATTCATTCATTCACACATCAAATGAACACAATCCAAGGATTTGAGACAATTCTGTTTGTTCTATACATTCATGAAAACAAATTACATAATATTGCAGTTCTTTCCTACGTCTTTCTTCTACTCTACTTTGTTCTACTGATCTCTATATCCATCTCATGATCTCCTAATCTAATAAAAAAAAACTCATCTCTATACAAAAAGATCTCTCTTTTTTAAAAAAGAGGGCTCTATGAGCTTATCCTCTCCACCGCCTTACTGCCATCAACATTTCCGTTAAGACACCTTAACCCTATGACTCATTACATTGAATAGAGATCCAGACCTGACATTTAGACCTTCTTACAGTCGATTATTTCGATGAACCCATCCACACCTTTCCAAAGGCATGGCTTTGGAATTTATCGACCTTACACATAAATTAACTTAATTTTATAATTCGAATTTTGAAAACGAGAGGGTCGGTGCCTCTCCCTATTTCCAAATGCGTGTTGATGTGTTGATTTGTTAACGCATCTATTGAGTTGGAAATATTCTCCTACATCAAAGGGTAGGAAAGGTAGCTCAAGGGAAGTTATGATAGAAAGTGCTTGAAATCAAATTTAAATGGAGTTTGTAGATAAGTTGTAGATACAAGAATTGCAAGTGGGTGTGACTGAACTTTCATTAGTGACCAATGATTTCTTTCTTCCCTTGCAGTGTGGTTTAGAAGGGGCAACGTAGAGGGGTTGTCATGATAATGGATGGATGTAAGGCATGGTCATAAATGTGTGTCATGGTAGTGGTCATGCTCAAATTATATCAAATTGAGGGTCGTTAATGGAGGAGATAAAAAAGTCACAAGAAAGTTATAATATTTGGATAAAAAATTGTAAAATAATGTTTGCATTAATGTTCCTTGATGAATTTATTAGAGTCTCCGCTCTAATCCTTGAGGATGACTCCATTCATGTTGTCAATTCTATGCATATCTATGTGAGACATGATTGGAGTGTAAAGCAAATTTAGAACCTAATAATTATTGAACTATTGGCGACCCTAGATGGTCAACATTTGCTTGCTATGAATAAGGTCTTCCCTGCATGTAGAGAATCGATATCACATATTGAGAGGAAACATTGTTTCTAAGTCTAGTCAATAATGATTTGTTGTCAATATGAATTTCCATATAGGGGATGGAAACATAGGTCATTTCATGTAGGCATGGATGCTTCATGTAGGCATAAATGTTGCACATGTAATTTCTAGTAGCTATCATGACTACTGTAACACATGGCTTGGTGAGTATGATAGAGGACATGAGACACTACTAGATAGAAAAGAACCAAACTCGTAATAAACTAGGGTTGATTTATAGTATAGTAATAATGTGGCAATAACTATCGAAGCTAGCACATAAAAAAAATATGGAAATAATGCCATGGAACTCTGTGACTATTTGTTTGATTTCACATACTTGAAATGGGATCTATTCTAGCTTAGGCACATTCCAATTGAAGCCATTGTTACTCCCTTTGAATGTCTTAATGGCTTCAAAAAATAAGAATTAATCCATCTCGACTACAACAATGGAGCTTGCTATGGTGTCAAAGAAAAAAACCTAAGGTTGTGTATGACGTTGGCATCGATCCAAAGAATTGAGGGAATGCACAAGCAATGAATTTATTACAGTATTTTATGTACACATTCTCTTGAATTATTTAATTTTAATTTACTGGGATTGCACTTGAAATATATTGATGTTATGCAGGCTCACCCTTGCCCAATTTTTAAGCATGCATAAATCTTGTAACACATCAATGTTAATTGTCACTTGTAGTTGTTCCCTATGACAAGTTGGCGTTATTTCTTGTTTCCAACAACTAGTTTTTTGATAATCCAACGCTATTCGACGTTATGTGTTTTGCTTGTCGAAATTGTTTATTTTTACAGTGCCAATTTGTTAATTTGAAATGGGAATGTTGCTAGTAGTATGGCATGATATCTTCTTGTATTGTTGGCCTATTTATTATAAATGTGAGGTGCCTCCTAATATGTCAACATTATTTCAACCCTTAGATCGAACCCATTCTTTTATTCTTTTAAGCAATGGTGTCCTTACAACCCAGATGATTACAAAGGTGTTGTTAAAGATTAGTTGCAAAATAGGAAGTGTCTAAATTGGGAGTAGAGGATGAGAGGATGCCAATTGCAATACATTGTTAAAACAATGCCAAATAGACCAGACCTAAAGCTCACATTTATGTCTAGTTTCAACATGTGAATAAAAATGGTTTTCCTTTCCACAATCACATTATTCCTACATCCATACAACAATGATGGCTTCATCATATACACTTATCACAAAGGATAAGAAATTAGGTTGGGTCTCTCCTTTTTGTTGGTGTTTCTCTAAATAACACACATAATATGCATGCTCAGATGCTTGCTACACAATGAACCCACTAGAGGTTGCTCAATGGGGAGGGAAGCATTCCTATAAAAAAGAGACATCCTAAACCAAATAAAACAACTTGATAAATTAACGCATAAGATTCATGAGAATGACTCCCTCAATGCCTAATATTGGGTGGAAAGGAACAAGGTGGACGCGTTCCTACTAAATTGAAAGCCATTCACACCAAGGATAATGGTGAGATGACAAGTGGAACACACTGTTAGGCATGGGCACAACCATGCCATTGTGATGGATTCAACTTTGTGTACAAATAAATATAAGGAATTATGGTTTCCACTCAACTTAATTACAAGGAAGACATTATTCTCCTGTAAAAAGAATTTACGAAAATTTGTTTTCTAGTGGCCTTATTTACTAGGCAAACATTATTCTTTTGTAATTAGAATTTATGAAAATTTGATTCTAGTGGCCTAATTTACTAGACTGACATTATTATTTTGTAATATGAATTCATGAATTTCTTATTTCTAGTGTCCTATTACCATGTTGATGTTATTGTTTTGTAATATGAATTTGGAAATGCTTGTTCCTAGTGGCCTTATTTACCACACCAACATTATTGTTATGTAATATGAATTCATGCAATGCTTGTTTCTAGTGGCCTTATTTATCAGGCCATCATTATTATTTTGTAATGTGAATTCATGAAATTTATCATCTATTGGCCTTATTTACTAGGGAATATTATTATTATGTAATATGTATTCATGAAATCATGTGTTTCACTAGTATCCTTTGTACACTATTATTTCTTTCAACACACATCAAAATGGAATTCTTGTCACTTGGGTCATATCAAAGAATGCACTACATGAGACAATTGCGACATTGTTGCAAGAATTGTGCCGACATGTTTTGTTTTCAACCCCCACATGGAAACCTCCATCCTGTGTTGTTGGTGATGCCCTTGTAGATATTTGGTTGATGAGGTGCCTAGTCTCTTAATTTGTTTTTTGTTCCCTCTTTTCATTGTGTATTTTAAACTGTTGATGTTATTTCTAGCAAAATATTATTCAACCATAGTTATGTTTTTTATTGTACAATAACTATATGCATCTAGAATATGTGTCAACATGACTAAAGAAACATGCCAAGTATGTTTGTGACACTAAAAGAGAGATACAAATGTCCAAATTCTTGTAGAACATAATGCATTTTTCATTGTCAGTCAAGTACTCCATGAACAAATAGCTCCAATTCTATCAAAAGTTCTCCTAGAAAATCTATTTCATAAACTATTTCAAATATCAATGGAGGCCAAAACTAAGTGAGTAAATCTATCACATTTAATGTTGGTGATTTAGCCAATGTTATTGATTTATATACAATAATAACAATTATTCTAATATTTATCACCTATATGGCCCAATCTTTGGGGCCATAACATTGTCTTCTCTACAAGTAACTTGCTTTATGAAGAAAGGGCTTATTTAGGTACCCATAAAACATGAAATTCAGAAGTAGTTATAGGTTTTGATTGTGAAGGTGTAGATCCTATAGATCTCTTTACTACAAAAATTGAAAAACTATTACATTGAATAGTGCATGTAACAATCTGGATCAAAGTTCCCACACAAACACCTTTAGTGAGTACCATAACTCCTCGGAACATATTACACCATTTTTTAGAGAAAATAACCTGCACATTTGCATCATTAAGTGTGCTTACTTATAGTAGGTTTCATGCCAGACCTAAAATGTGAAAAAACTCCACTAATCCTACCTACACCCTTATTTGAGTCCTATCCCAATGGATTCCCGTTTTCTCCCTGATCGCTTTGATACCTATCCTTTTTAACCATTTTTTTTTACCCTGTGGACCCATACCCTTCCTGACACCATTATTTCCCACTTATCCCATTAGATTCCTCTCGTTTCCCTGATCGTAATGGTATATATCACTTATCTTCTTTTTTGGACCCACCCCTCCTCTAATGGCTCCCACTCTCCAAGATGAAACCAATCAGAAACTAAGTAATGACATTAATGCCATTCAGGCCAAAGTCAACAATGACATGATTACCATGCATTCCAAAGTGGACCTCATCCAAGACCAAATCAATATCAAAATGGAAAAAATATACTTCGCTCTCAAACAATTCATGACCCAATCCCAGGGTCCTTCCTCCTCTAGCCCAAACCCCCAAGTTGAAGGTGTTGACTCTTCCAATCCTCTGAACTTTCATTCCAATTGTGACCCCTGACTTCCCAGAGTTGAGGTGAACAATTTGATGGCTTGGATCCAACAACCTGGGTCACTCAGATGGAACACTAGTTTTCCTTGCATGGAATTACTAATGACTTGATCAAGCTTCATTACGGTGTTTTCAGTTTGGATCTGGAACGATGGAAATGGTGTTGAAATCCATGCCAAGGGTATGTTTCTTGGACACAGTTTGTTGTTTATATGTATCAATGGTTTAACATAGACACCCACCATTTAGGCTACTTGACCAAGTTGAAACAATCTGAAACAATGAAAATTTTATTGTTTTCTTTGAGCACTTGGATTTACGCATGGATGGTATGACCAATGCCTTATTTTTGGAATACTTTATTAGTGGCCTCAAGGATGAAATCTAATCCCAAGTCCTCATGGATCACCTCTAGACTTGGTTGGAAGAAACTAAATGTGCTAAGGAGGCACAACATGTCATCTTTTCCCAGAACAAGAAACCTACTTTTATTCCCCATCCTAGGCCCCCCAATTCTGCCCCTCCGACCACTCTTCTCAAAGTCCAAAAATTAACACGAGCAAAAATGGTTGAATGAAAAATCAAGGATCTTTGTTATAATTGTGATGAGAAATACTTTCCTGGGAAAAAGTGTAAAGGACATAAAAAATTTATGGCCATTTCAGAGGATTTTGCTCATGAATATGGTGAGGTTTCACCTGAGGCAATGCTACCCCAAGCAGATGGTCTTACGTTTCCCTCTAATTCTCCAGAATTTGAAACACTGATTTCGCTAAATGCTCTCACTGGTTTTTCTACTGCCCAAGCCCTCAAGTTGATTGGTTACATTAAGCACATGAAATTCATCATTCTAGTTGACAGTGGTAGCACTCATAATTTCATTCATCGTCTCCTTGACCAAGAAATCAATTGCTATATCCATGTTGTCAACAATTTTCAAATCATGATTTCCAATGGTGGTTCCATGAAATGTGGGGGGCATTATGAAAATGTGAAGCTACAAATTGGTCAGTATAACTTAAAATATCACATGTTTTCTATTGACATGGGTGGTTGTGACATCGTGTTTGGTGTTGAATGGATACACACTTTGGGCCCCATAACCATGGATTTTAAGGATTTAACCATGCAATTTCAACAAGAAGGAAAACAATATAAATTTCAAGGCATTACAGTAGGCTCGTCGAAAATCATCAGTTCCCACCGCATGGAAAATTTAGTCAAAAAATTTCATTTTGGCATCATTGCCCAACTCCATTCCATTCAAGCAGTTGAGACACCCTCTGTGCACCCTAACCTTCAATCTATACTTTCACAACATCACACTATTTTCCAAACTCCCCAGGTCCTTCCCCCCTCTCGTGACGACCATGACCATTCCAATCCTTTAATCCAAGG
>JASDQU010306855.1:147798-159994 GCA_032191745.1 Picea mariana | reverse complement strand
TTCTATTCCTAGATTGAATAACTTAGAAGCAACAAATTTATTAGCTAATGTAGCTTCTAAACTTCTTCCTACAGAAGGCTTGTCCCCAGATGCATTCTCTGTTGAGCTATTGTTCAGGCCATCCATTCCTGACAACATCAAGAACTGGATATTATTTGACGATGATCAACAGATTATCAACTTTCTGCACATGGAAGAAACTTTTCAAGGCGCGGTGATAGACGAACATACGCACGGCGACAATTTGCGCAATTTCACGGTAATACCAGATCCGAGAACTCTTGAATATTCATCGGATATGGTAAACTCGATCCCTAAATCTGTAGTTAGATTAGAGAAGTTTTATGATCTTCAAGATAAATTTAAAAATACGATCAACTGTAAAACCAATAGTTCCTCGTTATCTTATGAAAAAGTAAACTTAGGAACTAAGGACAATCCACAGTACATTAATGTAGGGGTAGGATGTTCTGAACAAGAAAAAGCTGCATTTATTAAATTGTTCAAAGAATTTAAATATGTCTTTTCATGGACGTATGATGACCTTAAAACGTTCGACCCTAACATCATACAACATGTCATTCCGATGAAGCCCCAAACCTTACCTTTTCAACAAAAACTGAGGAAAATGCATCCTAAGCTCGAACCGATCGTTCAAAAAGAATTGAATAAACTCCTAAATGCTAAGATAATTTTTCCTGTTAGGCATACTCAATGGGTTTCTAACCTTGTCCCGGTCCGGAAGAAAAGTGGGGAAATCCGACTCTGCGTCGATTTCCGAAACCTTAATAGAGCGTCTAATAAAGACAACTACCCTGTCCCACCCATGGAACAGATCCTTCAACAAGTATCTGGTTCTGAGAGACTATCCTTACTGGATGGTTTTTCGGGGTACAACCAAGTCCTGATGTCTCCACCAGACCAACTTAAAACTACCTTTCTTACCCCGTGGGGCACTTATTCTTATCGTAAAATGCCCTTTGGATTGATTAATGTTGGTGCCACTTTTCAGAGAGCAATGGACATTGCTTTCCGAGGCTTAATCAATCAATCCGTTGTAGTTTACTTAGATGATGTTACCATATTTTCTAAAAACAAAGACGATCATCTAGCTCACTTACGAGTCGTTCTACAACGATGTCGTAAATACGGCATCTCCTTGAATCCTAAAAAATTCATCTTTGCAGTAGAACTGGGTAAACTCTTAGGGTTTATTGTGTCAACCGAAGGGATGATTATCGATCCCGAAAGGACTCAGGTCATCGCAAAACTTCCCCCTCCTACATCCAAAAAATCTATGCAGTCTTTCTTAGGCCAGATTAACTTTGTGAGAAGATTTGTCCCCAACTTCTCCGAAATGGTCAGACCCTTGTAGAACCTAATTAAGAAAGACACCCAATATCACTGGGGACCCCTAGAAAATCAAGCTTTTAATGCAATAAATAAGGCCATAATAGACACTCCATCTCTCATGAGCCCAGATTTTTCACAAGACTTTACACTCTATACTTTTGCTTCTGACCATTCCTATGCCGCCGTCCTAACCCAAAAGAATGTCGAGAACAATGAAGTACCCATTGCCTTTATGAGCTATGCTTTGAAAGGTACTGAACTTAATTACCCAATGGTAGATCGGAAAGACTACGTTGTTTTCAAAGAAGTTAAGCACTTCTGATCCTATCTTTTGAAGTCTAGGACGAAATTCATTGTCCCCTACCCAGCCGTGAGGAACCTATTAGTGCAGAAGGAACTAGGTGAAAAGAGAGCTAACTGGGTCACCTCTTTGTAGGAGTATGACTTAGAAATCACCCCAGCTCAAATAGTGAGAGGCCAAGGGTTATGCAAGTTAGTTGTTGATTCAGCAACAGGACAGCAAGAAGAAATTGATACGTCAAACCTAGGACAACATGATCAAAATCTAATCTGTTGCGCACAAAACTCTGTCAATCCTTGGTATGACGATATAAGATTCTGTCTTGAACATGGGTCATCCCCCCATCACCTGGATCCCGCTAAAAGAAGAGCATTGAGATTAAAGTCTGCCTCCTTTCATCTGGTTAATGGTATCATGTTTCATCAAAGTTTTAACAGCATACTGATGCGATGCCTTGAAAAGACGAAGAAGAAAAAGTCTTGCTAGAGTTGCATGCAGGAGAAGCTGGTGGTCATTTTGGTGGTGACACCACTGCCCATAAGGTTTTAAGAGCCAGTTATTACTGGCCCACACTTTTTAGAGACGCCCATGCCTTGTTTCGTAAATTTATCATTTGTCAGAAAGCATCAGGGCGGTTACAAAAACTAGCCTTTCCTTTGCAGCATGTTTCTGTAGATTCTCCTTTTCAGCAGTGGGGCCTCGATATCATAGGTCCAATCAACCCTCCTTCCTCACAATAGCACAATTTTATTGTGACAGCCACAGATTACTTTACCCGATGGTCTGAAGCTGCTGCGTTAAGAACCGTCAACACCAGTCAGGTAATTGCCTTTCTAAATTCGAATATTATCACTCATTTCGGTATCCCTGAATATTTAGTATTCGATAATGCTTCTTACTTTTATTCTCTTGAGATGAGGGAGTTTGCTTTGGAAAAAGAAATTAAATTGAAGTATTCTGCTAGATATTACCCCCAGGGCAACGGATGGGCAGAATCGACAAACAAGAACTTGATTAAAATCATCAAGAGAACGATGGTTGAAAATCACAAAAATTAGCACAATGCACTGCTGAACGCACTGTGGGATGATAGGGTAACACCAAAATTTGTTGTATGTAACTCCCCTTTTTTCTCATTTATGGCAGAGAAGCAATTCTGCCACCTCACATTCTTCTTCCTTCACTTAAGTTGTCGCAGAAAATCCAAGAAGAAGATTGCCCCCCTTTGGAAAACCAAATTAACGCTTTGATGAAGCTAGAAGAGGTAAGAGCCCAAGATAAACGTAAGTTAGATCAGCATCAACAATTGGTTAAAAGCTGGTTCGATTCTAACTCTGCTTCTGATAGGAATTTTGAAGTAGGTGACCTTGTCCTGAAATGGGACAAACCACACGAGGGAAAGGGAGAGCACACGAAATTTCAAAACTTATGGCTTGGACCATTTTTAATTGCTGAAAAGTTGGGTCCCAGTTCTTTTCGATTGCAGAATCTTGAGGGGCAGCTTGACACCTATCCGGTGAATGGCCAAGCCCTGAAAAGATACTTTGCTTGATAACTACCCTTGTATATTATGTACATATTTTTCTTTTGTTTGCTTTTTCGTTTGCTTTTTTGTTTTTGATTTTTTCCTTTGAATTTATCAGTTTGTGTTGTGGAAAATACACATACCTGTACACTGAGCTATGCAGACAAAGACAATAGAAAATTCCTTCGCTGAAATAACTACTAAGAAAATTTGTACAAACATCAATGGTATATTTCTGAAATTTATATCTGTGTTGGCAAAAGTTTGTTGTTTGAAACAAGTTGACTGATTTCAATCTCTGAGTAAAGCTTGTCATGATCATCTATTATCTTTTTACGCTGTCCCTATTACTTAAAGGAATGACTCAGAAGATGTCTCCCTGTCTTAGGAAGTTATTTTTGAAAATGAAACATCTCTGGATCTAAATAAAGGACAGTTCTAAAAATTTTGATGAGGTCTAAAAAAATATGTTAAAATATCATGATTTTCAGCGTCACCCCACTCAACTATATATCTTTGAAAAACAAAATAAAATAAATTATTAATAGAGCTGTGGGAAGTGCTTGTAAACCCGTCGGGATACTGAACAGGTCTGCTGGCAGCGGGTAAATGCATGCATGGCGCCAAGACAACTTCGTCGGGGTACTGAACAAGCCCGCTGGCAGCGAAGAAATGTCAGGTATATGAAAATTTGCAAATAAGAATCCTCTTTAATGTCCTTTATTCTGATCTAGAACTTCTTGGTAGGATACAGATGTCAGAGTGGGTTAAATGGCAACCCTGTCGAGGCTATGGATGCCTGCTGGCAACAGTGGCTATGTCAACAGTATTGGAGATTTTATCTTTAATATCGTGACTCGCTAGTCTTAGGATTGTTATCTGTTTTCATCTTTTAAAACACTGCTGGAATAGTTGGTTAATGATGATGTTTATACGATTTTCTGGTTGTTATTTTTGAGTTGGAATTATCTTTGTTGTCCTAATCTGAACTTGTTCTTTTTGGCAGAGATAACTGCTTTTACCAGTGTGTCGCCATTGTTGGCAGCCAATTCATATTTTTTCACTGTCTTATAAGCTGCCTACACCATGTTTTGCAAACCTTAATTTTTCGTCGCAATTCTCAAATAAACGACACCTTTGTTCTTTGCGCCATTTGCACACTTACCTTTGTTTTTGTTTTCACGACTGTAAGCATGAAAACTTGGTCTTTAGAAGTTGCATTAGAATCATTATTGAGTTGTCGTTATTCTTCTTGTCGATATGCCTATTGCGCTTACATTTTACTTATCATTATACAGTTGGAAAGACCTTTTGATCTGCACTCATTGGACATCCTTTGATTGATTATATAATTTCATTTTATGAGTAATTTAGGTTTGTGATTCATTGGTAATTGGATTTATATGTTCTTTGATTTGATCTACTTAACCATTGGTTTCATAAAAATGCATGAGTGTTGTGGTTAAACCCTTGATATATATCATTTGATATGACACCTAGTTCATGTTATCAAAACACATTGGCGCATTGGTCCAACACTTGGGATTGGTTTCGATTTGTATGTTGGTTTTAAATCTATGGCATAATGTTTGATTGCGTGCATGGTTTATCCACTCACCAAAGGTTTCAATGGATTGATTGATATGGCATAGTTATAACACATGTGCGTTGTGATTTGTATAGTTGAAAGCGTCGGCGGTTGTACCTTGGCAATAACTATTATGCATGGCCAGCAAATAAGCTCCACCACCTTCGCACGATGTCATTAATGCCTATCCCTTATCCATGATTCACCTCTGTTAGTTCGGGTAACCCTTCGTGCACTCTGCTCCTGTGTATGCTATGATTCAAACCCTGGACTTACCGTGTGCTCTTCTCCATGGCACCGGTGGTGCGAATTGAGCCGAACGATAGCCAAGCCTTGCTGATGTTCGACAATGCATGGAGAGACTTAGAAGATAGCGGTTGGCTCACCTTTGTACAACGATTCGAGGGTTTTAATCTATTTGTTGCACAGCAGTTCGCCCTGACTTTTGATGGTTGTAGAGCCAAGGTGGGTGACATTCAGTTGGAAATCAGTGAAGAGTTCATTAGCTCTGCCACCAGGTTAGCAGCCATGGGCCAGCATTGGTTTAAAAATTCTAAAGTGGAGGAGGTTCCATGGTCACTACTGTTCATCTTACGAAAGGTCACATCCTGTGACAGAGGTATGCCCATTTCTACACTTAAACCACGATGGCATGATCTTTTGATGGTGGTCAAACAATTCGTGATCTGTGAGGGTCGATACGGACTGGTTTTCTTTTATCACCTTCGATTGTTAATGAATTTTATAGGGTATCCATTAAACATGTCTTTTTACTTCCAACGTAGCCTTTATAAAATGTCGAAAAGGTTTAAAAGAGAAAAGGCTGATAGTAGCCTATTCCACCACGGCCTAATCAGACTCATCATAATTCATCACTTGAATCTCCACGGTGATAGATGGCAATCTTTTGTCTCTCGGAATGGTTTTGATGATACACAGCCCGTCCAAGTTGACAATCCTGTGGTTAATGAAACTAAGGTCGGGCCACCCATACCCTTCCATGTCCTACTGCCCTCTCCTAAACCCTTGGTCGACTCTAATATTGACTTACCTGACGTCTTAGCAAACAAGGTTGAGGCTATTAAAAAGCTTGTGAGCAAAAAGGCCAAGGCAAACCCTGTTGTCAATGACAAAGGTAAAAAGAATGCTCGGCTTATCTCGAGAATGGCTAGGAATAAGCCTAAACCTAGTGTTGAGCAGAAGCCCATAGTCCTCAGTGAAGACTCGGACTCTGACATAGAATGCTTCCTAGCCAGTGAGTACCCTTACTCACAGGGTCTATGCTCCGAGCCACCTTATGACTTCGTTTCGAATCTTCCCCCTTGCTTAAGGAACAATCCTAGTTACCCAGGGGTCAAGCTACCTAACGAAACCCTTGGCAATTTAACCAAACCCTCACCTGCTTTTTCAAAGCCCGGACAGTCGTTATGTGACCAATGTGATTTGTGGTTGGAACGATACTATATAGACGTTCCCTTACTTTAATCGAAAGTCAAAGTGTTGGAAAATCAAATTAAAGTATTGACAAGCCAAAGGGACAAGCTTCGAGCTGTTGATAGGAAGCAGAGAACCACTGGTTCCATCATTTTTAGGAACGTTGAATCGGCTACAGCCGTTGTCAACTCCAAAATGTCATGATCAAGTTGTCTGCTCGTCATCCAGGTATGAATTTAAGTATCAATTTTGTTTTGTGAATTCCTCGGATTAATATAATGATTTGAGTTTGGTTTTCAAATAGCTTTGTCTATCATTTGAAATGTCTCTGTCATAATGTTGTTCATCCTGTACATTGTTTTCGTTTTGCTAAATTTGAATGAGGTTATGATTTGGTTAAATGATTCAGTCATGCCTAGTTTAGCAATTGAAATGGTTCTGTCATAATGTTGTTCATCCTGTACATTGTTTTCGTTTTGCTAAATTTGAATGAGGTTATGATTTGGTTAAATGATTCGATCATCGGATTTGATTTGTTTGTCTGTTGAGTTAACGAAATCGATGGTTTGCTTTCGATTGGATTTGTTTGTATCTAATCTGAACAGGAGGTTTTCATGCTAAATTTAGAGCACAATTATGTTTTGGTTTGGTATGATTTCATTATGGTTAGTTTGTATGCTGTGATTTTGGAACGATTTTGTGAGTTTGAACTGACATGATGAAATCTTCTAAATTAGGAATACAACTCTGATTGACTCTAATTTGGAAAAAACGACTATGTTTCGTATGAAAACGATATTCTCATTTAAGCCTATGAAAAAGATATCTACGCCCGAATCATGGAATGGTTTTTATTCACAACGACTATGTTAAGCTCCAACTATTCGATTTGCTCTTGTCTTGATTGGATTGTTGCGTATCTCAAGTTAGTATGATCGATTTTATGAGTTGTATTTGTATCAAAAATAGACTTGATTACAGCTTTGTTAATTTTAATTTTCAAACGAGTTTGTTAACTCAGATCGACTTATGTTATTGCTGTCAAATTCGTATGAGGAAATTCGGGTAATAGTCGTTTTAAAATGAATTCAAGAAATGATTTCGTGAATGATTTTGTCTGCCCCAATTTGCAATAAAAAATGATCGGACAACTCTTACGAACCCTGTTATCAATTGATTGATCTTGTTATGATCTCATTTATGACAATTTACGTACCAGTTTTGATTTGATTCGCTCATGGCATAGATCGTTTGTTATGTTAATACAGTTATGTCAATTTGAAAATGATCTTGTTGTTTTTATATGGATTCGATCGTGTTTCCTGTTGATGAGGCAGCATAACGGTGGCCTATGATTTGTTTAACTGTATCGATTTTAATTGGTTATGAATCAATTTTATTGCTATCGGTTATCCAACATGATTTCGTTGAACCGATTTTGTGACAACAAACGAAACAGAGTACACGCATCTCTGTAGTCATTTGATTGATCTCAGTCTTGTTTGATTTCAAAATAGTATAACAATTTCAATTTGAATGATTCATTTGTCTTCCAAAAAGCAATTAGATTCTTGTTAATAATTTGAATTTAATTCTTTAAAATTTAAATTGATTTTAATGTTGATTCTGTGTCTGATTTAGACCAGCTACAGAATCGCAAGATTCTGTAGCTAGTCTATAGAATTAGATTTTTATCATTTTCTTTAACAAAATATCCTTCTAACTTGTCCATTTTTAACCCTTTTCAGGTACATCCGAATTGCATTGGGCATGCTAGACAATCTAGGAGATATTTGTGTGTTTTAGTTTTATTTTAGGTTCCTAGTTTAGTCAGACTTGGGATATCTTCCTAGATTTTATGTAAACAGTTTTGATAACTTCCATAGGGATGTTTTACCCTGTGGAAGGTCTTTAAATACTTATTATTTTGTGTAATAAGGCATCCTCACTTGTGGGAGAACCAGGCTATGGATTTCTAATACAAACTGAGACGAGAGTTGATGTTATTGCTACAGCTTTCGCTTTCATAATATCAATCTTTTGTTTCAAGTTTATGCATGTCACTTTGCAGTTGATTATAGACTACTTTAGCTATCATAGTCTATTGCAGAATGATATGATTTAATTAATGTCTTATCCATATCTGATTTCTTTCATGACTTAAAAATACAGCAATTACTTTGTTTCAGTTAATGAATCCTAGATTTCTCTTCTTCGTTAATTGAATCATCTCATGTAGATCTTTGCATACGGGTTTATCTAACTGTAAAGATTTATAAATCATAAGATTGTTGTAAATTTTTTATGTCTTGTTTGTCCTGTAATCATATTTAAAGAGCACATCAGTTTCATGTTTACGAGAAGCTAGTGGATAATTCGGTGTGGGTTTCCTCCTTCCGATCAGCTGAGATAATCATCTCATACAGAACAAATCTGGAGCGTTTCTCCAGGTTAGTTTTGTGATTTATTTGATATTTATTAGTAGTTTAGTTAGATATATGTTTAGTTAGATTTGTGGTTAGAATTAGTATTTTAGTTGTTTAGTTTAGTTAGTTTTTTTTTCTTTTATTTCTGTTCATAAAATTATAAAATCAACAAAAAATATCTCTCTCTGTCTTAGGGCAGAATGCAAATGAGTTTTCCAGGTTTTCATTCAAATCCGTGAATTGTAGATATTGTACATTTTGTGAATAAGATTTATTTATGTTAGTAGTTAGATATTTAATTAGTTAGAGTTAGTGTAGTATTATATAGTAGATTGTATATATAGAATAGTTAGATTAGTTTATTAGTTTGTTTTATTTCTTTTATAGTTAGATTAGTTTAGTTTGTTTTAATAGGTTTTTTAGTTAGATTAGTTAGTTTAGAGTAGTTTTCTTTTGTTTTCTTAGGACCTTAGATCGGCTAACGGAGCCGCTAAACCCGTCAGGGTGGTTCATCCCAAACGGCTTGGGTTATTAGACAACCCCAGACCGGTTCCACTCTTCCAGTTGACGGACGGTCAATTTCGCCCGTCAACAAGTGCATAAGGGAAATAGAACAAAAATTAAACAACATTCATGCCACCAATGGATAAGTTGTATTAGTGGGAAAACACCAAAGAGAAAGGGAGACTTATTGGTCCCCTCTTCCTCCAAGGGAGGGCTCTTGAACCCCCAATTATTGAGCTCTTCTTACAAATAGCAAACTAGAAGGAAATGGTGAAGAAATCCAAAGCTCATTCACTTAAGAGGTGATATGAATGGATAAATGAGATGGTGCTTGTATGCTCTAATGAGGAAAGAGGTTCCTCTAAGAGAATATAGGGAGCATAACAATACAAATGAATTGCTTGGAAATATAGTGCACCCATGGCCTCTTTTTATAACAAAGCTTTGAGGCATTATTCAACTAGTATTTAGTGTGAACAAGGGGCTCTTTGGGGCACCCTTAGGTCTTTGACCAGCCCCCCACTAGGATTCAGCTCGGATTTGGGTGTCAAATCAACTTGGGAGATGAACCAGAAGTGGGTGGAAGGCCGACCAAAATCATAAATGCGTCATTATGAGTTATGCACGGCTTTTTACATCCACAGTCGTGCATCGAACGCATGTGCACGTTTCCAGTGTTGTTCGACTGTCACACGTGCGCACACTTCCTTTGTATTCTTAGCGCATGCTGATTTTATAACCAGTTGTATAGTTTTGTGCCCTTTGGAAATGCATTTTTAAAGTTTTGGGTGAACTAATAGGTGTTTGGAGATGTTGGATTCCTGTAATCATTTGCGGATGAAGTTTAAGTGATAAAAGACGTCACAGATGTTAAGCCTCGCTTGCCTTACCATGTGGCTTTCTAAATCCATGTGGAGTATTCAAAGTATACCAACAAACGTGTGGTTGTTGATGAAGGTGTTGCTATGTGTGTGATGTCCCTGGTCTGTTGGAAAGCTCTCGGTTCTCCGACTCTTTCCAAGTCATCGAACATGTTAAATGCTTTCGACGATCGTTCCTTCCTCCCTCACAGTATTCTCCCTGCCTTTTCAATCCAGTTAGGTGGAAAGACAGTAGAGGTGGAAGTAGAGGTAGTTGATGTGCCTCTTGATTATAACCTATTACTAGGTCGCAATTGGACTTATGTTATGATCGTCGTCGTGTCGTCCATATTTTGTAATCTTTGTTTTCCTCATGAAGGGAAGATTGTGATGAACGATCAATTATCCTTTTTGTGCTCTAGTCCTAATGCACCTCTTGGACCATCAATCCCTGTGATCGATAATTCTCAGCCAAAAACTGAGAATATCGGTGTCAGAATGTATTCTTCCCTTATGGGTACTTTCGACTTCTCAGCACCAAGCCATCACGTTTATGCCATGTCCAGTAGGCCCATATCAACAGGGAGGTCCATTCCTTTTTGCACTTCTTATTTTAGTGACCCGTGGACCCTACCTTCCCCGACTTCATCTTGTGAAGGTCAGTCGCATGTTGGGATGGCCATGCCACTATCGGCAGCAGAGATTGTGTATCAAGTTGTTCTCCACTCTTCTGTCTATCCCGATCATGTTCCCTCGCCAATGGACGAGGACGATCTCGTGTCTAGGCCTGTGTGGGCCACTTCATTGTCTTGTTCACATGATTTCCTCAATGGAACTTTGCCTTCAAAAAAATCCATCATCGAATCCATGAATGGTTCTGACAAACCTTGGGATTATATGCATCACCGCTCTTATTTTCTCCAAGAGCTTGAAAGAATCGAGCAAGACGATTTTCGATCTACTTTGAGTGAGATAGTAGGTCACGTCATTGTTCCACTTGATACACACGACATTTATGCCGAAGAAAATGTGGCGAGCATTTCTCCTACCGTCACGATCGATATATCTCTTACCCCTGGCAAGGTTGAAAATGTAAATATAGGTGTGGATTGTTCGCTAGAAGAAATCTTGATCTACACCAAACTCTTCAAGGATTTCCGAGAAGCATTTTTTTTGTCTTATAAAGAGATGCCAGGAATCGACCCTCGTATTGTCGAACATGAGATTAGAACTTATCTGGATGCTAAACCTGTTCAACAATGTCTTAGAGATGTCAACCCTTGAAATTCCCCTACTATTAAGGCAGAGGTGGAGAAGCTACTTAATGTTGGCTTCATCTACCCGGTTCTCTTGATCGAATGGGTGACCAGCCCCATTCCTATAGATAAGAAGCAACTAACCATCTGTGTATGTATGGATTTTTGTGACCTGGACAAGGCCTATCCGAAAGACAGCTTTCCCACACCTTTCATCGATCAGATTCTCGACGAGTGTGCAGGATTAAAAGTATTTTCTTTTATGGACGGATTTTTATGATACAATCATATTCAAATCAAACCCAAGGATCAACACGAGACGACATTTATTTGTCCTTGGGGTATGTTATCGCACGGTTTGTAGGAAAGGTCCAAGGGCTTGAAACCGGCGTAACAGGAGCTTCCCCACCCACTGTCACCTCGATGGGGAGCTCTTTCTATTCAGGAGGGCAAGTCCAAGGGAGACGTCCCTAAGGCAATCTGGATAAAAGAAAGGGTAAAGGGTAAAGGCCAAGTCAAGGAAGACCCCTTTCACAGATTGCTGCCCAAGAAGAGATAGTCAAAGGATGAATTCCACTGATGATGCACCTGTTTGCGAGACAAAACAAAGGAAACTAGAACATGCTTTGCAGTGGGTTAGTACTTCATAAGCATTCAAGACTATCCTTCTAAAATTATATATGAGCAATGATTATATGCAATTGTTGACGAAGTCAATGATTGCTAGGCAAAGATTTTAACACTTGTAATACTTCTTCAACAAGTCACAAAAGTTAATATGCATTCAATGTTCAATATAAGACCATGTATCATATCAATAATGCATTAAACATGTCAAATCGGCTCACATATACCAAGTTGTTGCGTCACCTATACAAAATCTGCTACAAGGGGGTGACGTCAAGCTTTATCAATGAGTCAATTTAGATGACAAAGAGCAAAACGTTTT